>WAAG01086887.1:213-17401 GCA_013390105.1 Tichodroma muraria | reverse complement strand
GACCCAATTAAAAATAAAATTCAAATGCACAGCTCTATTTCCTTGTGTGACCTTCGTGTCAGGCTACTGCAAGTGGTCATGGTCCCTGGGAAAAATGACAGACTGAGGAAAGTGGCTGAACAAAAGAGACACATCTGTCTACTGTTGGTAGGAAGAAGGCACACAGCCCATCCCCTGCTGATGGTCCTAATGGTGCACCACAGTTTCTCTCAGAGGCAGACAGAAGCAGCATAAACAAGCCTGACTTCCCCTGAACTGCTTCCTAAGTCAGGATGCCCTCTCCTCTGGGAGGAGCTCTGATATGGCTATGTGCCAACAAAACCATTTGGCTCATACAGTGATGTTGGTACCTCAGTACCTGCATAAGGATGGTAGGGCTGGTTTGGTTTCGTTTGGTTTGGGTTTTTTTATGCTCTTAATATTCTTTTGAGTTTTCACAAAATCTTTGCTATGAGTGTCCTTTTTCTGGAAAATATGGATAAGTGAGATATATATCTGTACGGACAATTTTTATTTTAATTCCCCTGCTACCGGTAAATTTGATTAGGACAAAAAGGGATGCTGAACAAATATTTTAAAAATATGCCAGCTGCTTAAATCACACTTTCTCCCTATTTTGGCATATGAAGTTTTGACTTGGGCATCATTTGAAATCTTCTAGTTTAGATTATGATCTTTCAATTGGCATTAAGCTTGCTTTGATGTTCTGTATGATTACAGGACAAAAGCCCAGGAATTAAATGATTGCTTGCATTGCAGCATCATAATAAAATAGCTTCAGACTCCAACCAAAAGATAACAAATGGATCTTTCCCAGAAATGCTCACGTTTCCTCATTGAATCATGTCACTCATTCTCTCAGACAAAAAAAAAAAAAAAAAAGTGCTCAAGGCTTCAAATTAAAATTTTTTTAATAGGGCTGAGAGTGGTGTCTGAGGTCTGCTTTTCTTATCAGTTTCTGGCACTGTTTTAAATGACTGTTTTGAGATACATGGGAAGGCTTTGCTCTTAGAAGTTGAAAATTTACCCTTTTTCCTATGGTTGTGCCATTCTGGAGTCCTGTAGGAACAAACTTCAGGTAAGTAAACCATTAATGGTCCAACTTCCCTCACTAAAATTTTTCCATAATAGGAGTTTCCTTGGTGTGGTGGAAGATAGCTGCTGTGTGAAGTCATGATATTCATCGGGCCAGATATATTTGAGAACAAAATGAAATTAAGAGGGTTTACTAAGCTGTTGCCCATCTGCTGAGCTATAGTAATTTTCCATTCTCTCAATTCTCTCCCGTTCCAGTTGTGAGATAATATGGTTTACCATTAACCCCTTTCAATTAACTTTAAATTGAAAGTTCAATTAAGTCATATCACTTTACACCTGGGATGAGCTAACTGTACACTCACAGCTAGTGATTACAGTAACTCAGCCTACAAACAACAGGCTGACAAACTCCTCAAACATGGGCATGCACTCAGGTACCCTAGGTCGCTCTCATAAATGACCTTGAAGATACTGTTTCTTTAATGAAGGAGTCAGTGTCCTGCTTGGGGCCAGGGAAAAGGACAAGGCGTAAGGGTGACGCGTTGTCAGCAGTCGCTGCTGCTGAGCTTCCAGGGAGCACCTTTCTGACCCAGCTGTAGCATTACTGTGGCCTGGAGTACCGAGTCCCTGACTATTTTGATAGCAGCTCTGGAGATCATCAGAGCCTGGCTAAACTAATCTGACAGGAAAGATGCAAAATCTGGTCAGCTTCATGAGCAAATCTAAGCTTTTCACAGCCCCTTATGCAGAACCTCAGAGAATCCATATTGTTTGTGACTGTTCTAATCAGGCTTCTTTAGAGGTTGTAAAAGTGTTACAGTTCCATTCTCTGGTTTTCTCCACATTAAGATAAACTTACATGTAAGCTTTCATGCCCGTGGCTCATTGATTGCAAGCTGATAAAACCGAATGAATACAATCAGTAAATGACAGTAAATATCTCAGTAAGATATTTTATCTTTAGTAAGAAGTTTTTTCCCCCCTTTAAATACATTTCTGTGTTATTCTGAAAGGCTCTAGTTATTGATTCATACTTTGGAAGAAACTGCTGTGGATAAGGTGAATAGAACAAAACTGAAGAAGGAATATAAGAGAATTAGAGGCAAAAAGTAAGGGAGATAATTTAGGGAATCAGGATGCTTAAAGGAAGAATTTTAAGAGAAAAGCAGAAAACATGTCTTTACTAGCTGCCAAATATTAATTTAATCCAGAAAAAAAATTCTTGTTAGAAACAAAGAAATATATATTTTAGTTTGTTTTTTTCCTGTTAACCACCACAATATGCTTTGAATATGACTGCAGTCCTGCCTAATGTGAAGTGTACAGTGATAAAATCTCTTGGAAGTGATTCAAACCCTTGAGAATACAATTGACAACGCTAGAGTTCAGCACCTTGAAATAACAGAAATCCAAAGAACCTGAACCTTGCGAAACCAGGTTATAGTTCCTATAAGCTTGTCCAGAGAAAGAGATTTCATTTTGAGTCACACATTAAAGCTGTTTTAAGATATGTTGTATGTAAACATAGGCTTGTGTTTCAGCTGGTGTAAATACAGTAAGCTTTGTGAATTGGTGGTGATGGTGGTGGTCTCTGCAGAACCCAGAGACGGGGAGCCCACAGAAATGCCTTAACAAGGGCCATCCAGGGGAGGGCAGTGAGGCACAGAAGCGCTGGTGTGCACATTGCTGTGTGCTGTGCTGCAGTTTGCTGGCTGCTTACTGATAACTGGCAGGGAATTCAGTCCAAAATTGACAAGATTCATGTCTTCTGCAATGCTTGGACAGCAGGGTCCTGTCCGTCCCTTTCCCCTGCCAAGCAGCCTGGCACAGAGAGCAGAGTGCAGATGGAGCGGCACAGCTCACCTGGGTGCTCCAGACACTTATATCTGCAGTCTTACTGAACTCTATTTGTCTTCTTGCCGGTATTTTCCCAACCTGAAAGCTGGAATTTAAAGCACTGCAGCCTTTACTTCAGTCTCCTTGACAGCATAAAACAAAAGAGGATAAATATCACTTTCAAGTGACAATTCAATTTTATAAGAACAGGATATAAGTGGTCATACAGTAATAACTTTAATTTATTACAACATTGTTGTAGGAAAAAAACCACAATTTATGTACCAAAACCAGCCTAAGCAGTTTGAAACATTACAGCTTTATATTATTTTTATTATATTATATTCTTTATATTTTGTGGATCTACTTTTTCTCAGTTTCATACTTCTTCTGGTTTTGGCCCTGTATGTGGCCATAAAATTAAGGACTAATACCAAAGACAGTAGCAAAGTTAGAGACAGAAGGAAGTTGGCACGGGATAACTTAGTGAATTGGCAATGGGACTTGGAGTCTTTCAGTCTGTCTGAACCTTGCTGATGGGAACTGCACAAATGGCTAATGGGGATAAATGGTTTGTGCTCCTCATGAAGAAGTGGAAAAACTGCAGAGTGCTGGAATATGTGTTGTTTTCTGAGGAAGAGTTGGAAGCAGGGAAACAGGACAGGTTTGTAGAAATAAAGAGAGAAGTGGTTGAAATGAGATCATCAAAGATGATACAAAGAACAATTGCTAGGTTTTCTTTGTCTCATCTCAGTGAACAAAGTATTATTTAATTAGTTTTAATAATGATTATTATTTTAAATAATGGTAAATTTTAAATGTTGATTTAAATGTCAATTTGCTTTTGAGGAATGCAATTATTCTCAGCTCTGGGTGAGTTAATGGTTAAATATGAATAGTTTCCATGGACAATTAGAAGATGAGAGTGTTTAGAGCTACTTGCCAAAATATTTTGTGACCCATAAAATCCTATGGAATACTTTTGTTTAAATAGGCAATACAGACTGCTACACTTTCTAAGCTTCAAGGTAACTTCAATTTGTATTTGCTGCAAGCTCTGATTCAGGCCTTTCTGTTGTGATCACATTTCATTTGTCCTTTCTCTGAATGTTTTACTTGTTCATAATTTGAATTTTAGACTTCATGACATTCATATTGTAGCCATGATAGGTAAATAATTTAGAACCTGTAATTATCAATATTGTGACTTATTTTAGTGTTTTGGACATACACTTTTCGGAGGCTAAAGCAGAAAAAAAAGACATTGCTTTGCAACCTATATTGATCACAAGTTTGTAATAACATCTCTGACTCTGAGGACATCGCTGCTTGCAATCAAAAATACAGTTTTGTTTTAGCCTTATCCAAACAGCCTATTAAGCTGGCAGGTGAATTGGTCACTGCCCTTCTTTTCCCTCCTCAGCTTCTCAGTGTAGTGTGTTAACCTCCTGAACATGTTAAAACAATGTTGATTCCAATTTAAACCAGTAAAAGCAGCAGGGAAAAATTTCCAACTTGGTATCTTCTTATCTAAGCTGAGCAGAAGATTCCCCAAAGTTTGGGGAGACTGGAAAAGAAAATTACTTGTCCTAAGGGAAAAACAGTCATCATTCCTGTTGGTACAGGCACTGCTCCTGGAGCCTAAAGTCAGCTCTACTTCCCCTGTGCCAGTTTCTAAGGAAAATAAAATCATGCAGCAGAGCCCTGAATTTGGGCACATTTGGGCACATTAATGTGCCCTGAAATTTTAAGGATGATATGCATTGACCTTTAAGCAACAAGCACACCATGGAAGAAGCAACCTACCAACCAGCCAGGCAATTAAAAACCACCTGGGATCCATGGGGAATTCGGTTGTGGTTTCCTGCCTGCCTCTTTCCTCTCTTGGAAGCAGCCATATTTTGCAGCATGACCCAGACAGGGAACGCTGTAGGGAGGTGCAGACAGGCTGAGCTGAATTGCTGCTGTGGTGCCACAAATAAGAAACCTGCAGCTCAGCTGCTGTCTCTGCTCAGTGCTTTGTCACTGCACGTAGTAAAGAGAATTTTCTTTTGCTCTCAGTAAATTGTTCACTGAAGCTCTGACTCTTCCTGGATTTTGTTGACGCTGATGTGTCTAATCCTTCTGAAGCTGGTTATACTCCTGTCTGGGAGAAGAAAAGTTACCAGCATGCCCATTCCAGCACGTCGTGTGTGGAAGAGAAGGGCATCAGAGCAGCACTGCAACCTCTTGGTAGCAAATGGAGTGATGGCAGGGGTCAGGGCTTGCTCAGAAGGAGGATTGGGCAGGATCCTGCGAGGACCTTTCTGCACATATCTGGGGAGTGGTTAGTGATGCATCTTGCCAGCCAGTCCCTGTCCTTGTCCCAGTTCTCGGCACCCTGCTGGCAATGTCTGAGCGCAGGGGTCATGTCTGCTGAAGCTTGAGCCTTCCTGCACTCAGAGAGGTGAGATCTGAGCACACATCACATCCAGGTGACTCGATTTAACCTTTATTTGTTCCACAACACTTTGTTGGGGGGGACACATGGCAACACCTTTCTTTCATTTTATCCCGGGACAAATGCAACCTTGCAAAGTTGCCCTTCTTTTCCACAGGTTAAAAATAAGTTCATCAGTAATATACACAGTCAAACAATTTCAGAATAATTTTGGTATCTTCCTCTGTAAGGTTGTATCCTGTAATTTTTTTTTTAAAATTATTTTTCTTGTGCATTACAAATCTGAGATTATATGCAGTGTTTGCATTAATTTAATTTTATTCCTGTTATTTTTTCCCATGTAAGACTGGATTTGAAACTATATTCCCTTTAAAGTCATTGTTATTGCATTTCTTTAGCAGTCACGCCCATACTGCATCCATTCAAATTTGTTACCTGTGCCACTCCGGGTAAAAAAGAAGGGAAGAGATTTAACAAGGACAGCTGTAATTTTCCTAACAGGGTAGAAATCAGCCAATTGGAAGCCCTCTCTCAGCAGACACTGACAAGACACCAGAGTACTCTCTCCTCAGGTGAACGCAGCAATCACATCCCTCGCTAGCACTACGGCAGCGTCTCAGTGCAGTGGAAGATGGTGAGCTGGAGGCTGACAGCCTCCTCTATTTATGGCATCAAGAGCTTCGGGGTGTGAGGCAAGCTGTTTTTAACACAGTGGCATTTTCTTCTGTTTAATCGTGGAGTGGCATAATTTTTAGAAAGTCATTACTTCTTCATAAAAAAAAATCAGTCTTCTTTGCCTAGTTAAAGAATAGGTGTTTGTGAATTAAAAAAAGAAATAAAATCACTCCTCTAAGATCCTAGATGTTTTAAAGGCCATTAATGTTGTCTGGCAAATGTAGAAAGGAAAATCAATACATAGCATCGAAGACAAAAAAGAAAAATGCAATGAGACAGATCAGTTTAGCTCCTGCTCTCTTTCCCTTTTTGGTCACATACCTTGTGCTGCTAAACAGAGTAGAGGAGATCCCATGCCCAGGGAAATGCAAAGAGACTTGCTTAGACTGAAGCAGCGCTTGCAAGACCTGATAAGCAAAGTAGTGGACTGGTTTGTTATAGAAGGTTGGCTTACAGTTCATAAGGACTTTTTCCTCTTCTACCTTTCCCCTCGTACTTTCTCATGTAATTCTTACAGAGATATCCGAGTACTCAGACAGAAGTATAGCAGGGTCTGCTAGTCTTTCCAAAATAGAATTTAAGTAATTCCCACTGGGTCACACAGTAATACAGAGATGCCTCTTACATGGAACATACATGGATGTTCATCAATTATTAGGGAAGAAGGCCAGAAAATGTCCAGAGAAGGACTTCTCATGTTTTGACAGTGTCACGTTTTCTGGTAGATGCCATGACCTTCCAAAACTAGTTTATCTTTGTGTCCCACAGAAAGGTGATTGGAAGGCACTGGAAATACTTAACTTGAAAGGAGACATTATTTGTGCACATTTTAGTATACAGAGCATTCACAGCTTATTTTAATTATTGCTGCTCAATAGAAATCATACAAGTAAAATAAAAGATTTAGAAAATGAAAGAAGCTTCTGCACCTTTTGGGCAATTAGATGTTTATACATAATTTGTACATTTATAATTGTTCATACCATATTTTTATTTTTTTTCCCTTCTTGCCCACAGAAAGCAGAAAACAAGCAACAGACATGGAGAAAACAGGTGAAAAAACGTGGTTTGACCTTAAGGGTAGAACATGAATGACATGAAAGGAGGAAGGAATGACTCACACAGCCATGAAGATGGATGAGTTTGCTGCTGGTTTAATATTTCCTGTGCAGCCCTAGTGCAGGCATAGAACAGACCTCCACGTATCAGATCAACTTCACGGACAGCTGGAAAAACTGATGCTGACTTTCAGAAAGGTTCTGGACTCAGTAAGAACATGATTAGACCATGTGGGACTGGCAGAAGGAGCTAGAGGCCATGTGGGCTGCCAAACAGTTGGAAGCCCCAGACTTCATTTTCTGTTTTCAGGAGCTGCATCTGCTAAAGCCTTCCCTTGTGAACTTCACCTCAGACTACGTCTGAGTTTTGAGACCCAGGAAGACTCCAAGATGTTTAGCTTGTATGTTGGATATGGTCATGCTTCATCTCCATATCTGGGTTAGTCCTTGGTGTGCACCAACCTCCTTCCATTTAAGCTCTGGGGAAAAACATGTTCTCCTACTGGGTCCCATTTCCAAAGACTGGAGGACAGGTCTAGCCACATTGTGGATTCATAGTTCACTTTGGTGGCAGCCTAAATCAGCTTTTTTGCTTTGGTTCTTAATATGCAAAATAGAAATGATAATTTTCAACTTTGGATAGGCCAGTGCCTTTTCTTAATAATTAAGCAGTAAACGCAACCACTTCATAATCACAAAGTGCTAATCTTAATAATTTTATGTAAATACATAAATAGGTAAGGGAGTCATGAAATCCCACAATGTCGAAGCCAAGATATGGAAAGTTACCTCGGCAAAACCCAGACATATATTAGAGTCTATCTTCTTCCGAAACCTCTTCTTCCCTCCAGCCTACCCAAGAAGGAGTCCATGAAGTCAATAACGCCTTCATCAATAACTTCTTCAGTAACGCCTTGGATCCCTGTGACTACAAGCAGCAGTTTTGTTGTGAACTGGGCTGTGAAATATGGACTATGAGATACAAATTATGGGACAAATCATAAGGACTTATCAATGTTTGTTTTCAATAGTGGCTGTCTGAACTGGGAAAAATCTCTCAGAAGTCCCTATCAGTCCTCTGTAAAGACTGCCTCGTTTTAGCTCCTTGTATTTTTTTTACAGAAATAGCTTCCATTCCTGATACACTGCCTCATCTATTAATGAAAAAAGCAATGCAACTTTAGGTTGCTGCAGTGGCTTGGCCTTAGGCCCCTTAATTATAATGTTCCCAAGGCCTTAATTAATTTGTAGGACTGTACAGAAGATGATGTCCCAAAAACCTTCTGAGAATCAAGTAAAATCCTGTACTTATCAAAGCAGAAATATTGAATCAGGGCCAGGTGTAATATATTTGCATCCTTTCCAGAAAATGGAGTGTTTTTGAGAACAAAGTGCTCTTAGGTGTGTTACAGGTTTATGTGGTGATGATGTGCTCAAATTTCAAAATTACCACTAGCATAAGGCAGCTGCAATAAGAAAAAAAGTGAAATGTCATACTTGGGGAATAACATAGACCTTTTTCCTCAGGGCCTTTTGCTAATTCTGTCTAAGTGTAAAAACATCTGCCATTGACTTCAGCTGGAATATGACGGCATAGGCTTCCTATTGCAAAGAAACTTCGGTAGCTATCTGGGGTTTTACCAATAGAGGGCTCTATTGGTTTGATTTAAGTCACAAAGGAGGGGGAGCTAGGCTTTTTTTGGAGAGGGTGGTAAGGTTGCTATAGTAAATCCTATAACCTATATAAAAGTGGAGTCAGCTGAAGTGCATTGAAAGAAGTGCCTAAAGGGACATTGTTTAGGTGTTACTCTATCTGTTTTTTGTTGGTTTGTTTTGGTATTTTGGAATACTGATGCTGGTGGACTTGCTTATCTGGTTTCAGAAAGGGGTTTCAGAAAGGCACAGTCCAGAGTGCTGTGAGGTATTTTAGGAATTAGCAGTGTGATAGTTTTAAATGACCTGCAATGTTTAAAGCCTACCAAAAATAAAATTTTATGGCTGTAACTCCTTTACCAAATATTTTTTAGTCATATTTGCTCTTACAACGTATATTTTAAGCATAACACACAAAGATAGATGTGCATGTTGATGAAAAAATGAAAATCTGTGTTAATAAACAGGAAAATGGCTTAAGGGAAAATATTTGCTTTCCTAGCTAGTTAGGGTTTTTATTATATCCCAGTTAAGATTGAACATATTACTGGCTCAGCTGTAGGAGGCCATACAATCAAGCGAAAAATAACCTAGACTCTTTCTGGGGTGTTTAACTGCTATCCAGTGCGTGACCTCTCTCACTAAACAAGGTCTTGATGCCCTGACTCACCCTCTCCACTGCCACAATAGGCCTTCCAATTCCACCTTTTAATTATTGTTCCCCATTTCCCAGCGACTGAAAAGATGCTGGTCATATCCCAGCATATCCTGCTTTCACAGGTTAGGTAGACTGCAGTGTATATGTTCTACAACGCACAGCAGATGAAATTCTCCGTTATTTTAAAGTGGACGGCACTGGAATGGAAAAATGAAAACAGTACTAACAAACATGCTTGTAGATGCATGATGGCAAGCATACACATCTGCATATGAATATTATATATGCATATCTTCTTAATGGGAGACTGTGATTGTTAGGCGCGCTTGCCTAAACACGAACTCTACAGCTAACCAAGCAAAAAACCCTCTCTACACAAATGTGTGTTTACATACATACATACATGCATACATACATACATACATACATAAGAAAAATATAAATCGGGTGTATAATTTCAATGTGTATGAAAACAGTGCACTGAAGTCCATTTTATTGTGAAAGCATAGTTTAAATTCCATTTTTATGCAATGGTGCAGTGACAAGCTTCCTATAAAATAATTATGGGCCGAAAATGAAAATACTTTAGCTTGCTGGTCTTACATTTTTTTTGTAGTAATGAATACAGACTTCAACTTGTGAAAATATAAAATGATCCTGCTTTCAGTATAAATGTCCCCCAAAAAATCAATTCCAATTTCATCTTTGTTTCAGTAAAAAAAAATAATGAAAGAACAAAAAGATCAGGACTATAAATAATGACTACCTGTGGTTTTTATAAATAAATATCTCCAAAGCAGTGGAAAGCTGAAGAAATGCATGGATATTTTATTTTCTCTACCTTCATGAATTGGTTGTGTTGCAGGAATGTATATAAATAGATGTCTAGGTATGGTGCAGATTCAGATTCAGCCATTTTCTCCAAATAAAAACATATGTTTCCCTCTTGATGTTGTCTTTTGTCCTTTGGAATCCATTAACACTTTAATAATGGAAAGTCTGCAGTAATGTATGGTCTACCTGTGATGTTTTTAAAAAATCTCATAAATATGAATCTATAGGTACAAGAAAGCTGTATATGCTCATGCCCATGTCATAAATCATCCATCCTTTGTTTAAAAAAAAAAAAGAAAAGATGTGGGGGAGGAGGAAGGAGTGAGGATTTTCTCACTGGAACCATTTCATCTTATCTAGGGAGGGTTAAGAAATACTGCTGTTGACACTTACCTAGATATTTTCACAATGTCATGTCCCATTCACTGTTCCTAAATTGGAAGGATGTTTTCCTTCTCTTTAATTTTCAGGAAGGGAGAATCTTGTTCTGCTTTCTAGCCTTGTATGAGAGAAATGACTGCCTTTCCCCTCCTCCAGGTTACAACTTTAACTCATAATCCCCCCATCCCAAGGAAATAAGCAGATAACATGATATGTGCAGTGTGAACTGATTTGGGATGCTTTCAGTTTAGAGTCTCCAGTTAGGAGAAATGGATACGGCTCAATTGTTTCAATGACTGCATATGTGTTTTTATTCTGGGGTCCATGCTATGTTTGCTTAGAGAAAGACAAATGTACTAACCAACCTTGCAATGCACCAATGAACAGAGTGGAAACTACATTATTGCATTAACTGCATCTCGTGGAGGTAATGTTATCTGAAAGGAAGGGAAAGAAAAACATCTTAGAAACCAGTAGCTTAGCTGTTGGTGTTTATCTTCATTATTTGGCTTTTGATGATACTGCACTGGAAATACTGGTGTGCTACAACATTTTTATTCTTCTCTTTCTTCAGGGCAGATTGGTACAACCGGCACTTTATTCCTGAGAAAATATTCATATGAATTGGATTGTTAGATTTAAATGTACCACCCAGTACTGATGACTAATATGCTGTTATTCTGTCCCTGCCTCACCCCTCTATAATCAACAAAGCATGCACAACAGTGGAGTGTTTCACAGTAATTTTTGGTGATGTTTTGCCTCGCTTGATTGGAAAGTATTTCTGAGAAGGATAAATAAGCTTACCACCGAACTCTCCCCTCTATTTTCCTTGCTGATGTTACACAGAGTAGTCCAATGCAAGATGTGAAGCAAGGAACGCAGTAGATTTGGATGCTTCAATGGGAAAAAAATTGCAGCTCACTGGTTTCGTCTCCCATCTGTATTATTAGCAGCGTATAGATTTAATAATTAGGTGATTGAAGACATCTTGATGATGGAGCGCTTTCTATGATCTGCAAAACAAAGCATCTGTTTTCCTCATGTACCAATTAATTATTTATACAGCAGAAAATACAGTAGACTACCTTGAGGATGAGCAGGTTGGATGTTTGTGTAAAAACAGCTAGGCCTGGCCTGGAAATTATGTCATTCTTACCTGCAAAGTCTCTAAAATGATTATTTTCAGACATGCAGTACACAAAGAGTACTCTCTTCTGTCTTCACTTCCACCTCACTGTTTGCCCTCCTGTCCTCACAGAGGGCCTGTCAGCTTAAACATCACCTTTCCTTTTATTTTCCATTTCCTGTCTATGTGTTTTATTAGCACCTTTTTCTGTTTTACAGTCCACACTGATTCGACATCAGCTTCATCCCTCATAAGCTCTACTGTTGGGACTAGGCAGAGTTATGCATTGTGGGAAATATGCAAAAGCACCCAAACCTTTTTTTTTTTCATGATTGTCAGGCATGGATTCATTTTGGGAAATATATATTTCCAGAGGCTAGGACTTACTAAAGTTTGCAAATCAAAGAAAAAGCAGATCCTTGGATCTCACAAAATGTGTTGCTTTGTATTATGACAATGGTGTTCACATGCCTGACATCCCCATAATAATATTAAGCCCTTTTTTTTCCAGCATTATGTACTTTATACATTTGTATAAATGTCACAGCTTGTAATCACTTCCTTTGTCATCGACGATTAATCTAAAAAAATCGAATAATTCACTGCCCCTTGCCATTTACATATCGCCTGCTACCATCTGTTCTTCTCAGCAGCAGTAAATGATGGGTAATTAACTCAGTGCCTTTGTCTTTCCCTCGCTGAATGTCTGACACATATAGATTTTCCTCTGTGCGTGCGTGTGTGTGTCTGTGCGCGTGTCTGCGTGCGTGCGCGCGCGTGCATGCGCGCAGGAAAAAGGAGAGGGGGGTAGGAACAACAGAGAGGGGGAAAAAAAAGCAAAAGATTCTGTAAGCCTGACCTGAGGGGGAAAAAAAAAAATAGTACAAAAACATTTGCAAAGGAGAAAGCAGGACAGAAATGCTGGGGCTGCAAAGGGACTCTGTCACGTGGCCTTTTACTCGCTTAATGTCAAAAGAAAGTGGGACCCGGCTGCGGACAATAGCAGCCCTGAGCATGCAAGTACCCTTTTCTAAAGATGTAAGGTCAAGGTCAAGATGCAGCAGCGAGACAAAGCTTCATATGTTCCTCTTGTCAGCCTGGGTGCAAAGGGGGAAGATGAAAATGAGGCCAAATGGAGGGAATGCACAATGCCATTTGGCTCCTGGACTGGAAGCCAGAAGGTTCACAATGTGTCATATTGAAACTATGATATAGTGGCTCTGCATATTGCATCCTTAGACAAGTGAGCATGAGGCAATATGCAGTGTAAAATTAAGAAAAAAGAAAAGAAATATTCAAAGAGCTTTTTGCCCTTCTAAACCATGCAAGCCACCCAGCCCCCAGCTGTGGAAGGACCAGAAAAGAAATCATTCCCTTGGCGTCATAGAAAATATGACATGATAGCCTAAGCAGCATCTTCTGGCATGTTTCTTTGATATTGTTTATAAGGAAAGAAAGAAAAAACTCTGAAAATTATTCAAAATACTTTTTAGTGAAGGTTTTTAAGATAGAGAAAGCATAACAATGTGTCTCGACTACCGTTAAATGACTGTTTATTTACAGATATTTGCTATAATTTATTTGTCCTTAGGTAGAATCTGGAAGCCTCCTTCAGGGTTGAGGGCCACATTGTGCTAGGCACTGTAAACCATATAATATGACATAGTATTGTCACTCACAACATCCTCAGGGGCTGGCCAATGCTGAGTGTGATGTGCAGTGTCTTTCATTAAAAGGAAAAAAAAAAAAAAAACAAAGAAGGGAGAAAGAAAAGACATTAGTTATTTTTTAATGGGATCCTGTTAATCCCAAGGGAGTTACTTTGCCTAGATGGAGCTTCATGCCAACTCTGTTATTCTGTTTATGCTATCTCTATGCCACATGTTACTGTGTGTGAAGCTTTGGATTTTTGAACATGGGAGAAACAACTGGAGATAATTTCCCTATGATTCAAGACTTGCTCTTCCCAGTACTCTGCCCCAAAACACTCTCTCCCAGGGCTTTTTTTCAAGCCTTTTCAATCAATGCTATGACATGGGTAACAGCTCTTGCTGATTTTACACAAACCTTTTTGAATGGTTTTACATCTCTCCAGTTTCCTTCTATTCCAAATATATCAAATAACCATATAAACTTACTCAAATCTGACTCCCATGTTACTGTATACTCCTCAAATGAAATTCCCCGCATGTGTAATGACCTTGGAAAGTGACTCACTCTTGTTCAGATATCTCAGTTTGTGCAATAAGTTTAATTATATTTAACCTGAATGAAAGATAATTATTTGATCCATCAGCTTCAAAGCTGAGTAGTGCCAACTGATGTGATGGAATGTGAAGAGCAGTATTTGTGGGAAGTCCAAGCAACACCTACACTGCTAGTCCAGCTAGAATTTCTTTCATGAAAGTTCCCCATACCTAATAAAAAAATATTCACTTACATCTGATACTGGTCACTTTCAGATTCTCTGAGGGAAGCAGTGCTGCTGCTATTAATGCCTCTCATTAGATTTCCTTTCAGGGTGGGAGGAAAAAGTGTTGCTAAAAATACTGTTAATTTCTAATATTTTATTTCCTGGGTTTCCTATACCTAGACTAGGGTGGATGTTTAGGTTAGAAGACTTAATGTAGTTAATATGAAACCACAAATAATTGGCAAATCACCTCAAAAGGTCTACAGGAATAGATATAAGGGCAACAAAAGTAAAAGAAGATAACTACCAAGGTTCTACCTCAATAGATTAGGTATGAAGATTATAATTTAAGATGATTAGAAATATCCTATATCTATCAGTGGGATGAGACATTTTGTTTTGCTTATAGTGCATGGTAAACATGACTTGTACTCGTAAGTTTCCAAATATAAGAGGTCAGTGAATATTAATAATTAGTATTTCTATTTTGTATTGACGTAGTGTCTATCAGCCTTGATTGCTGCCCAGGAACTCAGTAAGAAAAACACCAAAAAATTTGACCTTGCTCCAAAACCCTTAATGGCTAAGAGGTAACAGGGGCCATAGGCTGTCAAAAAGTGGTGTGAGAGAGAGGAACATAGGCATAGAGGATAATAAAGATAGTAGTGGCACACAAGGTAATTATATCAATCAGCACAGCCCTTCTCCCTGCTATCTTTTATGTGTGGCAATAAAAGAGTGCTTAAAGGAGGGAAATTATGAGGATTTTCTGTTTGTGTGAAGCACATTTCAAGTGAGCTAAAAAGAGGGAGAATCCAGGAAGACGGAAAGCATGAAAACCTCTGAAAAAATTATTAATTGGTGCTGAAGACCATCACCATGTGTTGATTGGAAGAAAGTGTATACACTTTCATTGAATGAAAAATGACAGAGTGGCCAGGGCACAGTCCGTGAAAGACTTGAAAGGGAGTAGAAGAAAGCTACGAATGATGACATAGATAAAGGGAAACTGGTAGAGGGATGAGGGGAAAAAAATAGAAAGAAAGAAAGAAAAGAAAGAAGGATACAGCATCTCTTGTTACTGAAGACAAGATGAGATTGAGTAGCACAAAAGAATAAAGTGAGAGATGAGGATGACTTAAAGAATAGGAAACTTCTGGCTGTAAAGCTAAAAGTTGAGCGACGTCCATTAGGAAGCGTAATAATCTGTAGCACATGGTGGAAGGATACTTAGCTAGACTTAGACAAACAAGAAAAAACATGATGCAGACAATAATCTTATGTCATCTGGAAGATGCACTGGATGGCTGAGATCTTTTTCATCTCTTAATATCTCTGCTACTTGTACAATCACTGTACTTTAAGGCAGTGTATTTATACTGTGAAAGTGTGGAAGTACACGCTGACTGGTCAAGAGACCATGTAACATAGAGAAATACTTTAAAAATCTTTGCATATGAGAGGAATTTCCAAAATCTGTGTGTGTGTATATACACACACGTATATATTTCTTTATACACTCGTATATGTATCATTGAATTCCTCTGTTGTGTAAGAAATAGATGTTTCCAGTGTATTCAAATCAGGCTTCATTTGTAATATTAGTGTGAAACAAGATAAATTTAAAATCCAACAATTTTATATATGCTATGCCATTAAAAGACAATTATTGTAAAAATAACTTAAAACTGTATTTGCTAGAACATATATTTACAGCTGTGTGCTTCTCAGATTTAAATCTTAAGTTTCAAAGCGCCTATCAGGTGGAAGTATAGAGTACGTTTATGCTTTAAAATAAATGATATATAGAACTAATGAAGACAGCATTTCTTCTTCCATTTTTACTACAGATCCCTTATCTGCAGTGCAGATTTGTAATGCATAGCTCGTATTCCACTAGCAGCAGAGATTTGCTTTTTAGCTCATAGATGACAGTTCTGACTGCAGTCTTGTGATATATTCAAATTTTTGGAGGGCTTACTTCCTGAGGGTGTACAACCATTGTTGATGTAAGTACACCGTGTACATATGGAAAAAATGAATGGACGGCTGAGCACAGGATTTGGACATATGCACATTCTTGATATTGCCTGAATTAGGCAGTGTGACTTCATTGAGCTGATGTCTGGCTTTTGTTGACTACTAAAACAGAAGCTTTTTTACTTGTATCACTCACACTGTAATGTGTCACCACACTGGGAGCTCCCTCTGTAATGGCTTTCTAAAGCTGATATATTCGTAATGATGTAACATTCAGTGAATAGCTATTCAAGTATATTTGTGAACATCACATTTTTGCTGAAAGATGGAGAAAATATATTGTGTTAAAGCAGATAATTGTTAGAGCTTCTAAAGTTGGGAAATTAATTGGAGGAAGAAAACAATCATTGCCTTGCAGGGATCAATACTTTACACTATGCAGTAGGTCACTAAGGAAGATTTTTGATGACCTGAATGTTTTACTTGAAAGAAAGAGTTGATGATCAAGACCAATGGGCTTCAGCCCAAGATTTATTAATCCAGGTGTCCCCTAGGTTCTTTATACAGCAGTAGATATCTTGGTCTTAGTGTTATAGGCTGGGCCATTACACAGAAGTTTGACTTAATTTTTCTCAAGCACTCTACTGCCTCAGCCAAAAAATAATTCTTGGTTAACAGAATTTTGAGAGGATCTTCATAAGTCTGCTTTCTGTGTACTACAGATAGATGTTTTCAAGAATGTTTCTTAAGATCTCTCATTAAAAAACAATTGTGAGGTACATTCAGTAAGAAAAGATTAAAATCAAGTATAAATAGTGAAAGAATGAGAAAAGCACTGATGTTTTGCCACCATTTGATAAAAACAAAGCATTTTAATTATGTTCACTGTATCATTCACTCTTGTGGTGCTCTTTGACATTTCAAACATAGATATTTAAACCTCAAGCATTTAATGGACCTGGCCTACTGTTTTGTATTGATCCACCTCACTGCAAATCACTGGTGATGTTCTTTACTCCCTCCCTATAAAATGCAAAGAAATCAAATCAAAGTGTCCTAAACTTGTAGATTCAAAGCCTTTTCATCTATCAGT
>WAAG01086884.1:0-12211 GCA_013390105.1 Tichodroma muraria | reverse complement strand
TGGTTTAGTGGTGGACTTGGTGGAGTTAATGGTTGGACTCTGAGCTAAGAGCTGTTTTCCACATTAAATTATTAGGTGTTCTTCCATGTAAACAATTAAAACACACGTTCAACTCTTGAATTTTTTTTTTTTTTTTTTTACATTAAATTTTTAAATAAGCCTCCTAGCCTGGAAGAAAGCTTCCTAAGGATTTTAAAAAATCAGGTGAGTCCCAGTTAGGAAATTGTATTACAGTAGATGCTAGGAGTTTCGAACATTAGCCTGGATCCCATTGTGTTGGCTCTTCTACTTGCATTGAATTATGGATGGTCCCTGCCTTGAAGAGCTTGCATGCTTAAGGCAAAGCACAGTATGTGGTTGTACCCATCTGAAAGAATGGAGGAGGAAGGACAGAGGAATTCTAATAAAACATGTTTGAATAGGCCAGCTGTCTGCACAGTTAAATGATTTTGAGACAATAGGGTGTTCTTTAAATAAGATCCAAATAAACAGGATAATCTATGACATACTTTGGGCATGGAACATGTACAACTATTTGAGTTTGCAACTTTTAAAGCTACTGAGCAAATCTTTTAGCTGTTGATTCCTCTAAAACTTAGTTTAGAAAGTAAACCATAAGAATATTAGTGTTCGGTGTTTGGGCTCTATCTAGATTCTTAAAATAGGTGTATGGGAAAAAATGGGTATTTTAAATGTTCTTTCTTTAAAGCCAGGATAAGTGAAACTTATTTGGCTAATTGGTTTAAATTAGCAAATTTTCTAACGAAGCATGAAGCTCTGTTAGCTGGCCAACAGTTTTGCTGCTTTTCAATTTGCAAATCCAAAGTCTGCTGTAGTTCTTCTTACACTTCATTGTATAATGTGGAGGAACAGCTGTAAAATGTGCAGAATGTTCTCAAAGAAACGCTTCACAAAAGAGTGAGGGGCTGTGCTGGCAGACTGCTTTTAACCCAGCATTGCCACTTCAGATGAGAAGTTGTGTGCTGTGTCTGCATTCACAGTAAAACTTGAAGGAGGTTCTTAAGGGATACTTTATTTTATGCATTAAATTAAGATTTGGGTGGTTTTTTTCTTATATTCGGGGTGTAAGAGGGGAAGGCAACAGTCTTCAGTCTGATTTTACTTTTTACTGTTTCTAATTTAAAGTAAAGCTTTTCAGACCAGAGAATGTGAACACCCTTTGCAAGTTTTCTTTAATAAGGTGTTCTTAATAGAAAAGTATAAGAGCTAAATGAAGAACAGCAGTCTGAAGAGATTATCCTGCTCTTGCATAACAAAAAGTTCCCTGATGGCTTCTCACATTGTTAATCTGTTTTGGTTGTACCTGAGGTTGTTCACTGTTACATGATTTAATTGTGGTATGTGCTGTGCACTAGGAAACTCTCACTGTTGCTCGCTGAAACAAAATTGCAATTATTCAGTAAAAAGGAAAAAGTATTAACAAGATCTTGATATATATTATTGAAATACAGTAATATATACACATATGTAAATGCATATATATAATAGAAATACATATATATCAATACAGTATGTTATATATAATAGATATATTGAAATGCCTGGGTTGGTTCCTGATGAAATATTTTGGTCTTTGTGTTTTTTTAACTTTCTACCTTTTTTTAGTGTTAAATTTTGATAAAGAACTCGGTATTTATGGCTCATCCTTTTAACGATGATTTTGATGGCTGCACATTAAGCTAGGTTTAAAACAAATTTTTCTTTCCCTTTTCATCGTTCACCTGTATCTTTTTTTTTGCTTTCAGAAGACAGTCCTTGGAAAGCTTTAAATGGGGGTTACCCAATCCAGCCTGACCCAACCAGGAATTCAGCTTACCCTTTCCCAGTGTGCCCGTTCAGCACCAGCGCTGCCAGCAATGGCAGTCTGCCGTGGCAGCAGGAACCCTCCAACACGTCCATGGTGTCAGGATGGATAAGCGAGTTAAACCTTAACGAAAACTCGGGCCAGCCCCTGGCACCGCCCACCAAGCGCCACTGCAGGTCCCTGTCGGAGCCGGACGAGCTGGCTCGCTGCCGCTCGCCCTGGAAGCCCGGCAGCTCCAAGGTTTGGACTCCTGTGTCAAAGAGACGCTGTAACAGCGGCGGCAGCGCGACCTTGCAGCGCTGCAACAGCCACGGAAGTGCCACCTTGCAGAGAAGCACAAGCATCAGCCTGCCACAAAACATCCTGTCCCTAAACAACGTCTTCACCATCACCAGCTTCAACACCTCTCCGGTACCCAGACCTTCCTCTGCCAGCAGCGGGTTTGTGGACAGCAGCGAGGGCAGCACGAGCTCCAGCACCCGCTGGAATTCCGGAGGCCCTTGTGACTTTAACCCAAGGCGCCGCCTCTCCCTCTCCCAGGAGCACATCACCGAGACAGGAAATCTCTTGCCTTCAGCCAACAGCACTCCCACCTCCACACCCGAGCTCAGCCGGCGGCAGGGCCTGCTGAGGTGCCGCTCGCAGCCCTGCGTGCTGAACGAAAAGAAAAGCCGGCTGAAGCGCAGACGGGAGGAGGATGTACGATGGAACAGGCCATCGTTAGACTTTTTTAAAATGACACGGGTGAGATTTTACTTTGCTCAGTGTGGGAAGGGAGCTCTTGCAGAAAGGCTGTTTCTCGATCAGCGGCACTAACTTGTAGTTGTTGCGGATTTGCATGTGCCCTGTATCTATCACCTACGGCAGGAGAGCAGGTTGCTTGTGCTACACCCTAAAGCAACTTACATCTTGCCTGTGAAACCCAGTTCTTGAAGTCCATTCTACTTGATATGGAATGCTGAGAGCTCTGAAAAGATGCTTCAAGCAGAGGCCACAGAAAAATGGCTTGCTTTTTGAAAAGCAAGGAAGCCATGGGGAATGGAGTAGACACAGTAGCAAAAAATTTATACCACTGTGTTCCCAAGTGCAATGATTTCCAAATAATCTTAGCACAAATCTGTTTGATTAAGCCTCCCCTTAGTTTGAGTAATTCCATAAAGCTAAATAAGAGCAAGCAAACCCCTGTATAAATGGATTAACTCAAGAAGCTGCTAATAAGCAGTTGGAAAGAGATAGTGTTCTAATATGGCAACTACAGATGCTGTAGCTCAATGGAGAGGTGTTTTACTCCAGATTTTTATTTGGAATTCTACTTCCCTCCTCATGACGGTAGAGGTGCTGATTTGAGAACTAGAAGACTTCAGTTCATGCCTGTAACTTTGCATGTAATACAAATGCATGTAACACAGCTCATTTTTTTGGAGCTTCTTTGTCCACAGAGTTGAGTGCTACAGTTCAAAGTGTAAAGCTGAACTTAACGTTATGGTCAAAGAATCCTGTGCTTGTGAATATAACCCTACTGCCTTCAGTAGATACCAGACTTGGAAGGCTTATGTGATAGATTTTTGATAGATGTTATGACTGTTGGTGAGGAGGCAGTTTGCAAAAGTAGCAGTAAAATTGTAAGGAAGGGATATAGTTGTGCACCAGTGTCCCTGTATGTGATGCACTCTGCAGAAGAAAAGCTGGATAGGATATGGTGTTTGGTGTTGGCTAAAACATGCAGTTTGTGGTACCCCAGTGTTAGTAGGCTTTACATCAAAATACATGGGGAAAAACACCAGTAAGATAGATACTGGAACTGTCTGATGCTAATTTATATCCACTTGGCTAAAAGTCTATGATGACAACTGTCCTTGCCTTGTACTTTTGTGAAACAACTTCCTTATATCTTAAAGGATTTTCCTCTTTAAAAATACAACATTTTTGGTGAAGTTGTGGGAATAAAACAATCTGTTTAGTTACTGACAAGGCTGGTAACCAGTTCTGTTCTAGGTATGACTAGACATTGTTCTGAGTTTTGGCTAAGATGCAAGTTTACTAGTTAGCTAATCAGATTTTACCTGTTTCTCTGTGTTAATCACTGCTGGGATTAGTTTGCTAATCTAGACCAGAAGTATTATTGGATTTGCTTTTCAACTGCCTGTGTGGTCTAATGCAGGTTTCTTTATGTAAAATTTAAAACCTGCCCCTTTTTTGGCTAGAATCAATGCTTGCATTCTTCAAGCTGTGGAGGTGAGATGCAATATTTCAGGATACTGAATACCTTCAGTTGCTCAGATTTTAGGCCTTTTAAGTAATCTATATTTTTTTATGTATGGAGGAAACCTGTTATAGCCCATGTCTGTAGGAAGTTTTTTGGCTATTTAGATTTGCTGCAGAATTGTGTATGATACTAATATTTAGCCAGTCTTGGCTACTTTTTCGTTTAAGACTGTTTTGAAGTTATGATTTCATGATGAGTAGTTTATTCTGCAGTGTCAAGGACTGATGTTTTCTTTCCAGCTATTTCAGTAGAATCTTCCTATTGAGATACTACTATGTATTTATTTAATCAAAGGCAAAACTTATAGCTTGGAAGTACATCAAATTCCAAACATGCTGAACTTTAATGGAAACATCTGTTTAAAAGCTAGGCAAGTACTGGAAACATTTGAAGCAAAAATTAAGTTTCCAATAAATATCAGATTTTTTTTTTTTTTTTAGAATGTCAGCTTGCTTACCCATTTTATTGTTAGTCTTCATATCTTACCTTCTCTGCATGCCCCAAATCCTGGCAGATGTATATGCTGTGAGATTTATGTTGTGGTCTTAAGCAAAATTACTACTGTGGAAAATATTGTGGGTTAATACTACAGAAGGCTTGTTTTGAAGGGCCATACAAGGTGTCCTACATCTGCATAGAGCTCAGTGAAGATCAGGGCTGCCATTAGGGAAAGTTCAGTAAGGCCTTCCTTTCATGTATCTTGATGGCTCCTTATTGTTTCCAAAAATACTTTTTCTGTGATTTCAAATTCACTTCCAAATCAGTTTATGAAAAACCTCTGGTGAAAACTAGCGCTTTTAAGGATTTTTGTTTCAAGCTTTACTGCAAATACTTTGATTTCAAATCTTCCTAAAAAGCTCAGCTTACCAAGTAGTTGCTCAAAACCAGGTCAGCACTTAGATAGTAGTGCTTGTGAAGAACTTAACATGGGTCAAATATGATTTAGGTTAGATCTGAGGGTGGTATATTGGAGCCACAGCTGCTTGAAGGTGAAAGTTTTGTGGCTGCAGACATTTCTGCCAGTGCTCTAGTGTCCTGAGAGGTTGACATAAACACCTGCTAAAGTTGCAGAAGACTTCTCAGCAAGGAATTTTCTCAAATCAGTGTTTATCAGCACTAAATTTACTATATTATTTATTTATATTCATTATATCTTATTTATTTACTTTAGCTTGAAGCAAGGGCTGCTATATCTGAATGAAGATCTTGAATAGCTGTCGTTGGGCGAAGCTTTGAGACAGAAGGGGATGAAAAGTGGTTTTTGGTTTGATGTGGTTTATTTTCTTGTTTTTGTTTGGTGTTGGTTGTTTGTTTTGGGTATTTTTTCCATTCCTGAACTATTTTTTTTTTGCTAGTTAAGTTCTGAAAATGTAGTTGTTGGTTGCTGCTTCAGTCCCTAATAATTTGATAAATGTTAGTGCTAGAAAATCAGAAGTCTGATTCTGAAAGCAAGTTTTCCATTGTCATTGCTTTTTAAGCTCAGAATTCATTGGTGATAAAATTCAGATTATTGATTTATCTGTGCCTGTTCTTAATTTCTGTCCTTGCTCATGGCTTGCTCATTCCACTGCTGCATCTTTAATATTCTGATTGGTGCCTTTATTTAGAAGAGGTATAGAAATTGGGCAGCTCTGAATACCATAAACTGTTTATTTTATTTCTGCGTACTCTGACTTTGACTTTGTTTTATTCTTCCACAGACCTTCACACTTCACTGCACTCCCCCTCTAGTTTAGGTTTTCATGCCCTCTTGGGAAGGAATATGCTGTATCTTCAATTCTCATGGAAAAGGCTACATTAATATCCAGTGAAGTGAGTGATTCATGTATATAGAAAGAGACTGAAGTGTTCAGGCAGATTGCTGTACACCCCTGCTTAGCTCTCACATAGTGCTAAATTCTGGAAGGATCTTCTTCTGAACTGGAAGCTGACAATATAAACTTGTGAAACGTCAGACCTTCTAGGACATGAAGACAGCTGTAAAAACAAGTGGAAGAGACCGTAGGAAAAGATAACAAAATACGAGCGCTGTTTTCAGCCCCTGAAGGCTCAAAATTACTTCCTCCGTTCAGTTTTGTGTGCAAGAAGAGCTGTAGGAGTTGTAGCGCAGCAGAACGCGGTGTCTGTGCCTGCTGAGCATTTGTTCCCAGCCACCCAAAGCAGGAGCTGGCTGCGGTGAGCAGTGTCACCTTCCTCCCTGGCAGCAGACATCCCGTCACCCTGGGCTTTGGAGGTGCCTGCGTGTGGCAAGGAGCCTCTCTGGGCTTGTGCTCTCCCGCAGCAAATCCGCTCTGTCTCGGAGGCTGCCACAGAATGAGTCAAGGTGCTGTTTAGACTGCTAACTGCAGTATGAGGAGAGAAATGTTTCTTTACTGAGGTGGAAACTGCTGAGTTTTTTTCCAGTGTTCTGCTTTGTGAGTTATGTCAGTTGATCCTGAGGTGCAACAAGGAAAGAGCAGCCAAGAGGTTGCACATGTTTTTTCATGTTTAAGCAAGTTTTACTGTGACAGTGAGATTTAATTCTGTTTTAGATCAAACAACACACTATAGTTTGAAGACTTTCTGGTGCTTAACATTCTTGTGTTACTCCTCCCCCAGTGTGGTGGCATGAGGTTCCAGAAAGTAATAATCCTGGTATCATACTTAAAAATCCCAAACTATTTGTGTTTTCTGTGAAGTGGTGCTTGGTCTGTTTAAATAGTTAATACCAAATACCTGGCTTTATCCACATAATAGTTTCAGTTATTGAATCCTGGGGCATCTCATGCATTAATTAACATTACACTGATAAGACCACACAGTGAGGACTTTTAAGGGTCTCTAAACAATCAGGTAACTCAGGGGCTGAAGTTGTAATTTCCTAGTACAGGGTACTGCTTTTCTTAGAAATGGTTTAAAGTCATCTGGGTTTTATACTACAGGATTTTCTTGGTAGTGAGAGGGATCCTAAGTGCCACACCAGGGCGGGCCAAAGCTGCAGCTGGCACGCTGCCCAGCCAGAGCAGCTGCTTTGAGGGATGCAGGAACAATGAATGTGCCATGTGATACTTCCTCCAGCACAGCCTGGCTCCGCCAGTGTGCATCTTGGGGTCTTCAGGGTGTTCATCAGTGCTTCAAACTCCCAACAACTACTGATAGAGCTACTTTCTGTTGATAATCAGCTTTTTAAACCCCATATCTTGGACCCCCACAGCATTACACAGCAGTTTAATTTTGGTCAACAGTTCATCACCTGCGACACCTGAATGCTTCATTTGGTCTTTCTTGAAGTTTCGTCTTTTCAACAGGCAAAACACTTGGATAACTTTGCTTAAAGTAAACTGAGCTAAAATTGCTTTAAGACTGTTGCCTTTATGCTGATAGCAGTGATGTAATGGCTCTGTATAGTAAAGAGGGCTTCTCACAGGATGAGTGTGAACAAATGTGTCAAATATGTCAACTTTGACCAAAACAGCAAAATTACTATCACTTATATGTGAGAATAAACAGCAGGACTAGTTGGTAGTGATTTCCACATCTGTTTAAAAATATATACACAGCAGAGGTGGATGTTGGGGGTAGATGTGTGTCCCTGAAGGGTGGGGGGAAGGGGCAGTACTTAACGAAGGGCAGAACACATCAGCAGTGTTGCAACTGAACTTGGGTCAGGTGGCTGCTGCTTTAATTACAGAGACTTTCCTGGTAACTCCTGAGGTCTATTGTGCAATCTCTGCATCCACGTACTTGTGTCGATTTGTGTGGGCCAGTTTGTAGAAGCCAGTGTGAATAGATACAAGGGTGAGCTGTAATACTAGTAACTCTATTTAGATATATATTCCAGGGTAACAAATTGTGTGTTTGCAGTCTGAAAACTACCAGGCAGTGGTTGGTTTTTGCCCTTTGAGGTTACTGTACTGGTTAGTATGGGGACAGGTTTATGAATTAACCATACTGTAACCTCACTAAGTTTAAGCAAAGTAAATGTGGAAGTGTTCTTGATTCTTGGAATTCTTGTTGTGATTAGTGTAGTGAAGGAGCTGCTCCCTTTTGTTAAGCTCTCTCCCAGGTTGCTGTTTTAGCAACCTGGAAGAATGTGCAAGATAAAGAAGTGATATCAAGTCCCTCACTAAGCTCACAGGGTGCCTGCCCTGTGAGTCAGGGCTGCACTGGCTAAAGTAGGTTAAGTGCTGGCTCATGGAGTTCATTCAGATTGTCTTCTGGAAATAGTAAACACGTTGCTTTAAATAGCTTGAGATGCTTATGTAAAGCTTGTCTCTGGTATCCTCCTGTGTAAATGGGAACAAACAGGTTATTTGGGGTAGATGTAATTTCTGCTTGTGGAGTCAGCCCAGGCTGTTGTGTGCCCTGCACACGAGTGCAGTGTGATTTGGGCAAGGTCTTTAATAGGCCTGCAGCACGTAGTCACCTGAGCTCATGTGATTCACTTGCAAGATGTACTACAGCATCTCTCAGTCAGAGTGTAGGGCTGCTTTTTCTGCCTGTGTATGACACGTTGCAATTCAGTGGTGCAGTGATGGTGCAGCACTGCTCAGATAAAATAGGTGGTAGATGTCCTTGTACCCTATGTGGGTACCTTGTGCTTCAGGGCACCCTCAATGCCCTTGGGTTTTGGAACATGGTTTGTGGAAAATGCAATACAGATGAGTAATAAATACAGAAGGATTGGGCTGGGGTTGATTTGGATCAATAAAATGGTAGCAACTGTAGATGTGTAACAGTAGTAGCTGCCCTTTGTATAAGATTAAGACCAGAAAGAACAGCTTTGAATGAAGCAATTGAGCCAGGAACAGAATTTTAGTTCTTTTTTGAAAATTTAATACCTATTATCAGGGGAGCCTTTAACTTAACATTTGAAAAATAGTACTAATCCTGGCCTGCCTTTACTTTGAAAAACACTTCAGGGACATGTTGGGCTTTTTTTTTTTTCCCTCCTGTAGTGGTAATTTCTTTAAGTGATCATAAACCAAGAAAGCAAAAGATAACATGATTTGTGTTTCAAATATCAACATTGTATCAAAGTTGTCCAGTGAAGTAAAACGGTGGTTTAAATCCATTTTGTGTTATTCTAGGCATAAACATAATTTATAGTTTGAAATAAATTGTTAGCAATGAACCTCAAGGATAGTTTTTCTACTCTTTGCCCATGCAGTGTACCCCTATGTGCAAGAGGGTAAATGCTTCAATATTTCAGTGTGGTTTTTCATTAAGAGTAATCTTGTCATGGAGGATAAATGTCTGAATGAAAATGAGTACAGTAAGATACTTGCATGTTTTCTGAGCTTTAGCAGAGTTAAGATAAACTCCCACTGTGCCTGCAGGATTTTGAACAAGTGCAAGTTGGCTTCAATCTGCTAGAGGTTGGTCAAGCTGTATTTGTTTGATGTAAATCAATTGAGAGGCCAGAGAGTTGCTAAGATCAGGAAGAAATTTTCTTTGGAGAGGAGCAGGTATGTGGAAGGTGGGAACAGTTTCTTGAGGTGCCTCCTCCTGTGGCATTTACTTCTTGAGCAGACTTTGATGATTGGTGGCAGTCCTAGCACCACTGTCACTGCTGGAAGAGCACAGGTATTCCTGAGCTTTGCACCTCTCTGGACAACAGATGTCTAATAAATTTCCAAGTATTTTGACTTGGACTGTGTGTTAAATTTGCCTCTCTGAAGTTAAGCAATATGCATCTGCTATGCAGTGTGATTAAATCTCCCATACTCTCAAATCAAATAAAAAATCGTGTACAGCAGTTTGAATCAAATTTTGTGTGAGTAGCTATTTACATCTGGCTATCAATCTGTAAAAAACAGTTGTGGAAATCATGGTTGAGGAAAGATGTTCTAAATCATCCTGTCTCATTCTCTGTTGATGCATGATTACTTCCCACAATATATGTTTTTCTAGTATTTGGTCCACTGTAGCCTTTTAAATGCCTCCAGGGATGTGGTTTCCTTAGCAGATAAAAGAGTCTTTTGTGGGAAGCAGAGGCAGTTTTGCCTAAGCTATAAAAGTTACTCAGACTCACTTAAGATAGTGTCGTGTATTTTTGGATCTGTTCCCTACTGTCATATTTCATGGAAATAGAACTTTAATCTTCCAGGTCCTCTTATTAATAAAAGCATGTGAGATGTCTTAGTCTCCATTTGAAAGCAACTTCTGCAGGAGCAAGAGGAGGAATTAGCAGATATTAAATGTGGTACCTAGAGCTTAGGAGCTTGTATCCAGCTACACTTCTCTGCTTTGTGAAAAATTTATGAATGACTCTGATTTTTTGGTCTGGAATTTTTTTTTTTTTTTTGTGAGTTAGAGAATTACACATGAGCAGGAGTTTTTGGTCTTAGAAATAGTAGCCTGGGATGAGAGCTTGTTGCAGAGTTTCTAGGACTTGAGTAGCGCCAGCTGAGGCCTTCAGCTAGATCTCCATTTCCAGTCAAACATTTAGACTGTTCCTTTCCCTAATAATCAGGTCTCTTAATTTAAATCTCTTCAAAGTACTCCAGTAAAATAGCTTAATGAAACGAATGTTTTGTAAAGGTTATGAACCTTTTTCAGTCATCTTAAGCTTTATTTACCCTACTTTCTAAGGTGTTATACAGATGCTACTCCCTGTGTTGAAGTATTTATGTTAGCAATACTCAACTGCTCGTTTCAAAACTTAAAAAAAAATTCTTTAATATGTGTTGCATCAGAATAAAAAGTCTGTAAGTGAGCTTAAGCTCCAAATATATAAAAGAAACCCCAAACAATCAAACAACCCCCCCTACAACTTTGTTTTATGCCACTATAAATCAGTATAGTATTCTTCTAAACTTCTTAATCATATGTAGCAGCTAGTGCTTGTCTCTTGCTGTGTCCATTGTTAGAGCAGGAACTTGTTTAAATGACAGTAGTATTTTCAGGGGGGTATGAAGCTATTTTTAGAGTATGCATTTGTGGCATAAGTAGTTGACTGAAGCTTAAAGACAGCTTTTTAACCTTGTCAAAAATCTGTATTTTCCACTGGGCGTTATGTTACTATCTGACAATCAGTTTTGAGTTGGATTTTGTCATTTCAGGCATAGTTGTATGGCTCTTTCATCCTTCTAATCCTGAATAGATAAACTTCACATCTGTTGTGTGAAAGTAACGTAGGAGGTCTCTAAATTCTTCTATTTCAGGAGTGACTTTGTTAACATCAGTTAAAAGGCTTATCTATAATTACACAGCTCCTATTAACACTGTGGTGTTGCAAAACTGATGTTCATTTTCCATCTCTTCCCAGATAGTTTTTAATGTGAAGCGTGTGGAAATCTTTATTTTTAAAACTGGGTATTATGCTTAATAACTAGCAAAGCAACACAGCAAAATTAAATTTTAATTTTTTAACTAAGTTCAAGTACTGTACCAGGTGAAAACAGAAGTACTCTTGTACAAAGAGCTAAGAATTTTCACCAAAATGTGGGTAGCAGCAGTGCCTGGGGACAGCACTTGTGCCACGGCTGACCTTCAGGGGCCTTTGGGGAGCAAACATGAGGAGCTTTCTCTGCTCCTGAGGAGGTGCAGAGACTCAAGTGTGGTTTTTAGTTCTTTAATGTGTTGTGACAAATTTCTGTGGAAGTGAGAACAGTTTCTTAAAATGAAGAATATCTAATCTAATTCAGTTTTTCAGAAGTTTGTATTAACTGTATAAACCTTCCAACATCTGCCTGTAAGACAGGCAGGACAGGTCATAACTTAATTTGGCAATGAGTCTTGTAGGGGTTAAGATCCCAGATGGTGTCAATGGTGTGTAGCTACTAAAGTGATTTGTCTGAGCTTTTCATGTAAAACTTGTAGGCTCTGTCCAAGTAACATGTAACTCAGCTCCAAGTGGATTTAATTGTCAGAGACACTGCCCTATGGAATTCACTTTCCTTTTAACAGTCTGTGTGAACCTTCATGGCTGCAGTGCATGTATAGGTGGTGTAAGCTCTAAGAGCCTCCTGGCAGAGCAGTGTTGCCTTAAGTGTGTAGCTACTGCAAGAGGGAGATTTAGGAGACTCTAGCGGCAGTCAGGGGTGATGAGTTTGGGTCCTCTATGCTTGATGGTATAGCATCAGTTCAGCTGAGAGGGATGCTTGAATTTCAAGGTTTTCAGTATTTTTGATTTTCCT
>WAAG01086883.1:1728-20011 GCA_013390105.1 Tichodroma muraria | reverse complement strand
TTCCACAGCCATGACTAACTAGGGGTGGAGAACACGTACCACATAAACACCCGAACACCTCACCGCTTTGTTTATGCCTCAAAAAATTAATTTTACTTCCTGATTTTTACCTGAAAAATTTGTGGGCGCTGAAGGAAATCCTAAAGCAAAACCAGACAACTCATAGTTACAGTTGCGCTCATGAGGATGATTCTCACACAGCAAGACTGCTGTAATTTCATTGCTAGAAGCTCTCAGCCCTGAGCTGCAGAGCTCAGCCCTTCCCTTATCATGCTCACTCACAGCAGAGTCCACTTCACACGCTATGAAACACACAGAAGGATCATACACCAAATGAAAACCCCTGCAGAAGCCTTAAGTTTCTACTTAAATATTAAGATGATGATTCCAAAAAGTGCAGTTTTAACAGCAACTCACTGCTTCCTAGAAACATTGCAACTAATTGGATTTATCCGGGCATAGAGCATATCCAGTGCTTTTATTCACGTGCATTACACAACAGTACACAGAAATATTAAGAACCTGCTGGTCATCCATCAGGGAAGGAACCAGCAGCTTAACAAAAAGGATACTTGCACAGATGTGGACTACCTGGAAAATTCACAAACACACGAAACCAGTTGTTCCCTCCAGTTTTCCAAGAGTTGTGATGGAACATTTCTTCCCCCCGCCAAATTTTCAGCAACTAACGTGGCACACTATTTTTGTGGCTACGGTGATGTGACCAAAATGATTTTATTTACTGGGATGTGTCTGATTTTAGCTGTGTAATGAATTCTTAGCTTTACTTTCCTGTAGCACCTCTGCAAACAACCAGCACATTACAAAGATTGAAGTGTGACTCCAAGAGCACACTTGTCCCTGTTTTCACATTATGGTAAAACAGTCCCCAAGTCTGGCAGATGAGAGCTTAATTAAGAGCAAGCTTGCACAAGTTAGCATTATTTCTTAAATATCTGGAATAATTAAATAGCCCTGTGCAAAAGAGCAAAGAACACCTAGAGACTTCTTAAAGAGTGAACTCAGCCATCCCAGAAAGGAGTTACTATATCTGGTTAACATAAATTAAATAAGGGCTCCCCAGGGAAAAAGGAGTGCTTCAAAGATGGAAAACTTCTCTTGCAACAAATTCCAATGAATCAATTTTCAATAATCTCAAAATAACAATCCCATGTATCTGAAAACCTTACATCAATCTTCCCTATGAACTCCTCCCCTTTATTCCACTGCTTCAAACAGCAAGCAAAAAAAAAACAAAAAAGGGAAACTTTCAGACTAGAATGAAATTTGTTAATAGAAAAAGGACTAAACGTACATTATTTAGGAGAAACCAGAAATGAAAGTACAGGATGAAAGTACAATAAAGACAATGTGATGGCTTATTTGCACAATTGTCATTTTCTTCCTTTCGTACAGCATAAAGAAAACCAAAACCAGGAATAAGTTACGCTTAACCCAAGTAGGAACCCTTTGTATTTTAGCAGAGTCAATGCACTCAAGAATGAACCCTGTATTCAGGAGCTCAACAACATTTCAGCATTTCACCCACACACTGGAACGCCCACCCCAGGCACTGGATTCCTGAGGCAGAACTTGGACTGCCTCATTTAAGAGCAGTTGACATGAACATCTAATCCACTGCTCACTTGCTTGTCTCTAGCTTTCTATTCTCTCACTCAATTTTTACCTGTAGCTAAGAGAATACACAATATATTAAAAAACTAAAATTTTAAATTTTTAAAGTTTGTTAATTTTTTTTAAAAAAACGTGTTAAAATTTTCAACCTATCAGGAAACACTTGCATATTTGTATGCAATATTGATTTTGTCCTATGTTTGTTTGCCAGTCATCCAGGCAGAAGTAATTGAATATACATATCCACCTGTACACACGCAGATAGGCAAGAAATCCTAAAGGATATGCACATAAACTGCATAATTGTAGTAACTTTGTTCTATAATGTCCCTCTTGCTTTTTCCTAATTTTTCAGCCCATTACTTGTCATTCTCCTTTGCTTCACCTCCTTTTTCAGTTAACATTTGTTTATTTAAAGACTTACAAGAAAGCATCGCTTCCATGCTTACCTTGCACATAAATTCCCTGACTCAACAACTGTTCAAAAGAAATTATTATCAATTATCTATGGTTTACATCATCAACTACAACAAAGTCTATGAACAATGCACCAGACTGGATACAAGTGCCAAAATCACAAAATCCTCTAAAAAAAAGCTGAACTCTACTTATGCCCTCTTTTCCTGTTTCTGCATGAAGTTGAACATAATACCACCACATATAAAAAGGTGAGGGGAAAAAACCTTCAACAGAGTTTTACTACAAGGCTAATGGATATGAAAATTTCTCCCCACTCACACATACAATTGAGGTGTTTCAGTAATTATCAGTATCCATTCCCCTCTTTAAAGTTTCCCTGCAAGCAGCAATCAGAATTATATACGATCTCTGCATGAAACTAATGAATTCATGACAAAGAAGACTCCTCAACATGATAAGAGATGGTGTATCAGGGGTATTAGCATCAGGCTTTAATGCTCAAAAACAGGCTCACAGCCACGTTCACACTATAATGGAACTGGAACAGTACCAGTGTCACACACCAGCAGCTGTCCAAGGACTTGGGTCCCCATCAGAAGAGTAAAGAAAAATGCAAAGATTAAACATTTTTTCTCTTCTGAGATCAAGAAAATTTAAAAAAATACACTTGTCTGCTCTCCATGTAGAGCTTTTCATAAAGATATTCATCTGTAGAAACTTCTGTTCAGGTCAGAGAAAATACTTTTTCAACAATAACAAGTTGCACCTCTTCAGTACACCTGTAAAACAAGTATTACCTGCAAAATGAAGGTAGCATGCTGAAGAAAAAACTACAAGAGCCATATCCTGTTAAATTTGGGCAATACCTTCCTGGCAACTATTTCTGACCCAGGAGACTTTCTGAACCTATTCCTACCACTTAGGATTTTCTTCTTCCTCAGGTGCAGTGATTTCCTAGCAGAAATCACTGTTCTTGTTATAAAGGGGTAATCTTAAATTACAAGTGCACTTTTCACTCAATTTTCCTCTCCAAATGGAAGCACGTTAAAGGAAAACTGAAAGGGCAAGGAATTTTATACACATAATAGCTTTGGAGGGTACCAGAGTTCAAATCAAATCATGACAGAACCACAATACCCAGGTTCTCTACAGGACATGCAAACACTTCACCACACAAGGTTCCCCCTAAGAGCGAAACTCCAAGAAACTGAAGAAACCTACAATTCCCTATGCCAGCTGCTTTTCCAAATGCTATCATCCTTAGACCTTGTTAAGCAGACCCTTTGCTTATGCTTGAGCATCACAGGTCCCATCCACACTTTCCCATAAAAGAATACCTCAAACATACCATCCCCACATCGGATGCATGCTGGTGGACTGAAAAAACAAACACTGTATTATGGGCAAAAATGAGTGAAGAAGAAAGGGAGATGGTGGATTTGGACATGGTTACAACAAATGGACACCTTAGGATGCAGCTGGAAAAGCAAAAAAATCCTGAACACCCTCTGCGATGATTTTCCCAGTTCCCAGACATTTAAAGCTGTACCCCACTATCAGATGGCAGAACAGCAGCGTCCTTTGGATGACTGGCTCAGGTAATCAAAGCAGAAAACAGCCAGAAATAATACAGCCAAGTGATTAGAAGAGAACTGGCTGTAAATTTAAACACCCTTTTGATTCATTAATCTCCAACAGCTAAAGACAAACCTAAAGCGAAATTACCGTGATTGTAAACCGAGCACTCCTGTCCTGTGGCTATTTTTCGGCCTGCTGAGAGAGAATGAGCTGATCAAAGACAGACACTTCAGCGAGATTAGTGCTGCTTCAGCGAGCTCACAGCTAGTTCCCATTAACTAACCTGCTTTAGGAGCTGGTAACACCGGCATTAATCCCTGCTTCAACTGGAAGCGAAACCAGGGAGTGACCCGTCCATCTCCTGGTGACAACTGCACCTGCCCTGCGAGCCTGTGCAGGTCCAGCGAAGCCTTTTGCTGCTGATGGGCAGGGAAGAGCGCTACGAATTTCACATCAAGGGCACGAGCGTTCAAAACTTCCCCGGAAAAACAAAGCAGAGCTTCTATTTTGCTGGCTCATCACCAGGGGCACGTGGAAATCCTACCAAGTGAGTGCAGTGAAGGGGAGAATCCCCGGGAATGGCCCATACGAGGAGCTAGCAACCATTAGGAAAAGCCAGCCTGGAAGGACAAGTGGCAGTGTAACAGCGCAGTCCCAAAGCGATGCCCTCTGAGGCAAGCTTGGTGTTTCAGCAGCAGCCAGGACTGGCTTAAAATATAAAATGTTTTATGCATTTACAATTTTCAGCAGCTTGTAAGGTTACAACTCTACAGAATTACAGCTCTTCGGTAAATTGATGAAATTCAAAAATAAAGAAAAAAAAAATGCACAATAAAGTACTCAAATCCTCCAGCCATCACTTATTTAAATCCATCCAAGATCTGCCTTCAGTAACCCCACCTTCTGCTATTCAGTGTTATCTCTCAACATAGATCTTCCACGTGATAAATTAGTGAATCTTGGGGACATTTATTACAAAATGCAGCTTTCCAGAATTGAATTTCGTATTTTAGCTGATATTCATCAGAGCCTGTATGTATATATACAAATTATTGCTGACAAAAATCTCTCTAGTGAAATATAGCACATTACACAGATAAGATCCTCTGCACAAATACAAAGTTTGAATAAACTGTTTTTTTCTGATAAATTTCTGTGATGTGGACAGTATTTTAATACCACACAAATATTTTCTCTGCAGCAGTCTCCCTCTCAGGCATATTTCACATGTTGAAGCAGAGAGTCAGGTGCAGTAGCTGGGACATAACTTTTCATGCATAAACCCCAAATTCCTCCAGAGCTGCCTTAAAAAATCTGTTTAGGCTCATTCATCTTTAATCATTAAAATTTTATAACATTTAAATGGGATACTCATGAAGCACTTTATCAAATAAAATAGCAATGGGTAGCTAGCTCACTTGGGATAGAGACAAACAGTTTTTAAAGAGGGAAAAATGGACAAGGTTGCCACTTTCCACTGAAAAGGGACAGGCTTTTACAAGCAAAATTCCCTATGGAATACAGGGTGGCACCTGAATAGACCCAAATGGAAAAGGGGTAAGAAACAACAACAGGAATATAAGGAATATAAAGACAACTTCTTTTATCCAGGAATAAGTAGACTGTCAAACTTCTCAAGTCTATCAAACATATAGTCTCCCACAAGTGCTTTATAAACCACATCACACTAACATCATTAACTTCACAGATTAGATTCAAATAATATATACAGACTCTGACATGTGAAAATGCATAGCCTAGGTGTTGATAAAGCACCTCTCCATAATTCAGTAATAGCCTCTAACAGATTAAAAGTACTCAGATATCACCTCATTTTTACTACAGAGAAGGATACTGACTCCTTGAAAACGTAGCAGCAATTTAAAAAATAAAACAAACCCAAACATCCCCTCCCACTTCACTCTCAAGCTAACGCTATCTGGGAGAGAGACACCCACCATGAAAGAACCCCAGCTACAATATTTGATTAGTTTTCAGCCATTTCTATAACCTAGGTGCTACACAAAAGTATTTTAAAGTTAATGTAACACACCCAGCAAAGGAAAGCACTATCTTGAAACAAACTGTCCTCAAACTCTACACACTCTGAAACATGATATGGTCTCACCACTGCTACACATAAAACTTGGAAGTTATGTGGGCAGAATGCAGCAGTTATACATCAGAAATAAATAACTAATAGTAACTAACTAATGCTAGACTAAATAAATGGCAGACTATAGGAGACACTTATTTTCTGAAAAAAAAAAAAAAAGAAAGAAAAAAGAAAAAAAGAAGCCAAACTACTCACAAAAAAGCTAACCCAGTCACCTCATATAACATTGGAAACTTAAAACTCATAAACTCCATAACAATAAGAACCCTATTTAATTATTTTTCTCAACACTGTCTTTTTTCCAGAAAAAGCATTTTATTTGTGAATCTAAGCTCTAGCCACCATAAGAGCTCACACGACTATCTCACTCCATCTTTAACACTTTCTGTTTCACAAACACCTCTTGCCTTTTCTTTTTATTAGCTGAGCACTGAAGATGGTTAAGCTTGATTAATCTTCACTTCCATTTAACATCAGAGTTGTACCTTAAGAAAAACTTCTGTGCTTGATGAGCTGTTAACTTTTTCCTAAATGTTCCAGGTGATTTAAAGGAAAGTATCACTTCTCCATTAAAAACCTCCCATCACATCTGTGGGCAAGTGTAGCTACAGCTAGTGCTGTACCTATTGAGGTACTAAAGCATGCAGCAGAAACAGGTTTAAAAAAATTAAACTTACATAACTGGCCTTGTAAACTCAGGAAACATAAAGACAGGTGTTTTCCTCACACTAAATAGCTGGTATGAACCTGAGAGAAAAGAAAAAAAAAAAAAAAAGAAAAAGCAGTATAAAAGTTTTGCTGATTGTAGGATCACAGTGGACAATAAAATATTAAAGAAACCCCTAATGAATATCTGAGAATAAAAAGTGCTTGGCTAGAGATATAACAAAAGCTCTCAATAGATTTGCTTGAATTTGTTTTTTCTTTACCAATATAGCTTGCAATTCCTTGCAGAAGCATCAATCGTATCAAAGACTTAAACGTTAGCACAAACACTACCATGCAAATGTTCAATATATAATTTTCAACTCCCTATTAAGTTATTTGAGTAGGGTAGGTAAGACTATCCTGCTAGAGGTACATTTGTTTTGTTAATTTATTAAAATTTCAGGACAAAAGTTAAATTTGTGTTTCTTCAAAGCATCCTGCAAGATAATATGCATTTTACCCTAAAAAAGATGTTACAGACAACTCAGAAAAGTTGTCTGTAATCTCAGAGAAAGGCTGTGATGTGACAAGACATCAGGGCAGCAGGATGCAAAAGTTTTCCGAAGATTTATTCAACTTTATAGAAACATTATGCTTTTGATTTCCTAACTTTTTGCGGACTTGAATGTGAAAGGGGATTTGTCATCTAAATGCCGTATTCTCAGGGCAGTTTGGCTGATTCAATACTCAGTTTGTAACACACTGTGTTGGCCCAAAATTATTATAATTGCGGCCCGAACAGAACTTGGAGGAAAGACGAGGCAAGACTATTTACAAGAGCATTTAGTGACAGAAAGGGAAATGGGTTCCAACTGGAAGAAAGTAGGTTTTGATTAAATATTAGGGAAAAAATCTTCTCTGTGAGGGTGGTGAGAAAGAAGAGAAAGAGGCTGTGGCTGCCTCATCCCTGGAAGCGTCCAAGGGGAACAACCTGGGATAGTGGAAGGTGCGCCTGCCCACGGCAGGGGGTGGAACTGGATGATCTTCAAGGTGCCTGCCAACCCAAACCACTCCGTGTTTCTATGATGATTACACACGGTAATGCCGCCGTGGTGGGTGCTCAGGGCTGTTTGCTGTCATTAGCAATGTGCGTTAAATCCTCCCCATGCCAGCTGCAGTCAAGGGATGCGGGGCTTGCACTTACTGCATGCGAATAAACCAGTACAAGAGCGACTCCTGGGTTTGTTTTTTTTCACCCGTCCTCTCTGGAAGCGGATGTCAGGAGGCTGTCAGGAGCCTAATTCGAGAGCGATTCCTGTTCTTTTTTCCCCCTCCTCTCTGGAAGGGGGTGTCAGCAGCGGGAAGGTCCTGCGGGAGGGAGGGAGGGGCAGGCAGGTGCGATGCGGGGCCGCCTCATGCCGGGGATTCGTGCGGGTCTGTCAGCGCCGAGGGGAAGGAATATCCTCCTCGGGGCAGGAACATTGGCCACGGGGAAGGAACTCCCTCCCCGGAAAGCGCTCGGCGACCCCGGCGCCGACCTGAAGGGACGGCGGGGGCGCCGCGCCGGAGCTGCCCCGCGAGGGGCCCCGGCGGGCCGCGGGGGCCGGACCTGCCCTCGCCCGAGGGGAGGAATTCTCGGTTGAAATAAGTGGTGGAGTGCGGGTGGCGGGGCTGCCTCGCCTGGGTCTCACCGCGTGTGGCGGCGACGCCGTCGCCAAGCAACGGCAATGGCGGGCGAGGAACGGCGGGAACGGGGCTGCGCCCTGGTCTGGGGCTGCGCGTCCCGCGGAGCCCTGCGGAGGAGTGACTCTGCCTGAGCCTCGGGGGCAGGGGCAGGGAGGCTTCCCCTGGCAGCCGCCGCCCGCGGGCTCCGCGCAGCATGAGCTGGTGCGGCAGCGGTGAAGGGTGGAGTTGGGCTCCCTTCGTTGAAGGTCCCAGGTGGTGGGGTTTTTCCTCCTTCCTTGATTTCCCTGGTCTCTGCTGTTGGTTTTGGTGGCTCGGGAGCTGGTTTCTGGCCGTTCTACCCCACACCGAGGGCGGAAGGCAGCGCCCTGAGCCACACAGTGTGAACTTACCCCTCCGCCCTTGGTGTGTGGGGGAGACGTGCCTTGCAGCTTTGGGAAGCTATAAATAAGGGGCAAAACCTGGAATAAATCCGTTTAGGTTGGCTTCTTGTATAAAAGTCTGATTGACCAGAACAGACATGCATTGGAGGTTTTTGCTGTGGTGCGTAGGTTGTAACAAGACTCGGCAAAATATTAAATTGCAACAGGATTCTTGCTTAAACAGAAGGCTTATGGGGGAATAGGTAGTGTGCCGTGTGTGTTAGGATCCATAAGATCCCTAAATTATGTGCTTGAGAGGGCAAAGTAAGACTTATTTTTTTTTTATTATTATTCCAAAAGGGGCAGCAAATTCTATGGAGTTTAATTCAGTGAAACTTTTCAGGTGCTGTTTCCCTCACCTCTTAAGTTCTGAGGTCAATCTATCAGAAATATGTGTAAGCAACTGAAAAATATCTACTGTTGACTTGAGGAATTTTATATGAATAATATTTAATTAATAATAAACATACTTGATGCTAATAATATTAGGTTTATCTAATTGATACTGTGCTTTACGTCAGTCTCCAGTTATATTATCTGTAGGCAGAATGAGGCAAAGAAAGGCAGGTGGTGCCTTTTTATACCTTGGAAAGGTCTTAAATGCTGGTGTAGTCTAAATCCTGTTCTTGTTTTGTGCAAACTTTATGAAGTGCAAGTTGTACAATGCAAGCAAATGCATACAACATGGAAGCATTGCTGCTGTAGGTGTTTTAATTTAGTTGTAGTGCACAGCAATTAAGTACAGGCTTTCCTGCTGTATTTGTTATGAAAATGATATAGGAAGGAAAATACTCATTAAGAATATTTTTATTTATGAGGTGGAAATTGTCAATGTCTATAAACAAAGTAAATTAGGTCAAGGCCTAGTTAGACTTGTAAGTAAACAGTTTTTCTGACTGGTGATACCAGCTGATAGCACTACAGTCCTAATACCTGTCCCCCCAGCTTTTTGGAAAGCACAGAGAAAGAAGTTTGAAGAACAGGGCTTGTAGAGAGGAAAGGGGGAGAAAAAAAAAAACCCCAGGTGACTACAAGCTCTCTGTGTAGTTGCATAAGGGTACTTGAAAAGGGGGAAATCTCTTTAAGAGAGTGAGTAAAGGCAACATTAGAAATAAGGAGCTGTGTAATAACCTGTCTTTTTAAAAATCAAGTGGTGAAGCTGGCCTTTGAGCATTTCCTGCTCTTGTTCCAGCCAGAATGGGGTCAGGTACCTCAAATAAGTATAAATAATCTCTTGCCTAACCCAGCTGATCTTTGAAGCTGTACATGTGTGAAGGAGGAAAATATCCAGCTTAAATAATGGCACAATTAGTCCTTTGAGCCTTAGGGTCTTGTTCTGGACCCTGATGAGAATGATGAGACCTTTTGGGGTGTCTCTCCCTTGTCCTGCTGGTGCTTCTGTAGAGATCCTTGATGCATTAGGCCCTGTTCTTACCTCTTGTCGCACTGCTTTCTCTCTCCTGGTTTCAGCTGATAATGCAAAATAAAATGCTTTTTCTCCGTTTTCCCCTTTTTAAAGCAAGGGGTTTATATAGTAATACACAAAGTTTATTGCATCAACTCTGTTTAACGGACCTATATGCCTTTACAATCAACTATAATGCCCTTCTTGAATAAATAGAAACCTAACAAAAACATTTAAATAAGGGAAGTTTATTTGTCGTGTTTGGCGTTAGCAGGAAACTGTTGGGAGTATCCTTAAATTGAAACTGAAATGTGTCCAAAACTTCTGCTGTCTGTAGGGTTGCCCTTAGTGGGTTTCAAACCTTTTCATTTCCCAATGATTAGTTCTGATGGGCTGGAGCAATGCAAATAAATTGTGTTAAGATGGCAGCATTTTGGATCATTTCTTACATCCATAAATGCTTTTTTTAAAAAAAGTAGTCATGACTTCTAAGTGAGGTCAAGTCATCTAAAAATGATAAACAAGATTTTTTCCTCCTTTCTGTCAACATTGGGTAAAAGGGCAGAAATGAATTTGTGAAGTGTAAGCTAAGGGGTGTTTTCCAATAGGATTTTCTTCTTTTAGGTACTCATTCCTTTATTTTCTCCCAGTACTTCCAGGCAGCAGAACCAGCCTCAAGGGCACTATGGACTTACCTCTCCAATTAGCTTGGCTTCTCCTAGTGATAAAGACCACATTCATACTCAGAAGCTGATTGAAGCAATGAAGCCATTTGGAGTGTTTGAGGATCAGGAAGAACTCTATCACAGGTATAACAAGATTAAAATTTGTTAACCTCTCGGGTTTTTTTTGGCTATTTGTTTTTGGTTGTTTTTTTTTTAAAGCAAACTTAGCATGAGTTTTCTTTACAGGACAACTGTTCTTGGTAAACTGAATAACTTTGTCAGAGAATGGATTTCAGAACTTGCTGAAAGCAAGGTAAGAATTTTTTCTTGTCAAAACACCTGAAGCCTTTTGATTTAAAGGCTACACTATGGGGATCTGTGCTAAAGTTCAACTTTTAACTTCTTAAATATCAATTAGAGCTGTAGTAACTGTCACTGAAATAAGTTATAAAAGCTATTTCAAGATCAAGATCTCAAAGTCTTTGGGGAACTGAATAAATTCCTGCACTGGCTCAATCAGTTGACTTGTAGCTCTTAAAGCCAAAACAAGGCATTGTGGATAAGAAAGATAGTAAAATTGGCACTAGTCTTCCCCCAAACAGCCTACAGCACTCAGTCTAGTTTGAAATTGTGATTCTAGACATGCCCTTTGAATGGCTCTTAGGTTGTGTTAATTTGTGTGCCTCTGCTGCAGGGGAGTCTAATAATAGGTCTTAATTTGTATAAATTAATAAAAGTACTGCTACATCACCTATAATCTTTTTTTTGGAGTTGCAAGCTCAACTTATTTCAGGAAAACAGAATCAAAACCTAGTAAACTAAAATGTAAGGGAGTGAGAAGACATTGCTTATGCAGGCTGTTACAGTTATTTAGAAAAACTTACGTGCAATTTAAACTTGCACAGAGGATAATGTGCATCTTAAACTTTCTCTTCTACCCACAGAATCTTCCCCCTTCAATAACAGAACAAGTTGGTGGCAAAATATTTACATTTGGCTCCTACAGACTTGGAGTACACACCAAAGGTAGTACTTGCAGTGCCTGGTCACAGTTCTGATGTTGGAAAGTGACTTCCATCAGTAACAGGAGAAACGGAATCTCTTTGCAGGTTCGGACATAGATGCCCTTTGTGTTGCTCCCAGCCATGTGGAAAGATCAGATTTTTTTCAGTCATTCTTTGAAAAACTGAAGAATCAAGAGGAAGTAAAAAACCTGAGAGTGAGTAAACTCTCTGCTTGATAGATTGTGTAAATCTTACAATAAGAATATTCATGTTAAAGACTTGCATTGGTAATGAATCTCTTACAAGCCAAAATTAAATCAGTTTTGAGTACCCTTTAAGATACTGATTTATGCAGCATGAAAATGTTGCTGTCCAGCTCTTGGCTCCTTTCCCAGTGACTACATCATGTAGGAGTTTTTGTAGTCCCTCTCTTCTCCTTGTGTTTTGGGAATGAGTCAGCTATATCAAAAAGCAAGGTTGTCCCTGGAAGCTGTTTTCACCTTGGATGTAGTAAGGGCTTACAGCCACTGATACTGATGGTTTGTTGTGCATCATTTGTTACAGTACACAATCAGCCTCTCAATCTCTTGCCTAAATAAGATCTTTTAATAAAATCTAGTATTGGTGCCATAATAGTGCTATCCTGCCTACGAGTTATTAGCATTTTTTGTGTTTGGAAGGAACTCAGTCTTTGTACTGAGTAGTTCAGCGTAAATTCTGTATCTTATCATAGTATAGGGAAAACTTTAAAGTAGCAAAAGAATATCTTATTACAGATGTCCTTTCCTTCACAGGCCATTGAGGATGCGTATGTGCCAGTTATCAAATTTGAGTTTGATGGCATTGAGGTAAGAATTTTTAATTTTTAGAATTTTTTTTTCACCTTTAAGTGAGGTTTTCTTTTTCCTTGCTTTGGAGTAGGATAATTTTTTCAGGGTTTTACAGTCCTGCTGTTTTATGAGGCTATTGGTATATTGCAGCATATTTAGGAAACTGTAATTAAACAGCCTGACCGTGAACTATCCCAGAAGAAGTAAAATGGGATCTTCTAGGAAAATAAGCCCCTAGCTAGCCTGGCAAGCGTGGGAACGTGAGGGACATCTTTTTTTAAACGTGTGCTGCAGACCAGGGTAGCCTGCTTGGGTAGCATTTATCTCCCAAGCATGTGTGGAGTGGGATGGGAGTAGAGGCAGTGTCCTTGCAAACTCCCCTGAGCTCTGACAAGAGCTCCCTTTCTGCAGGGGTGGTTTCTGTTGTGGTTCCCTGCACGAATCGCCTGATGTTTTGTTGCAAATCAAAAATGAAGTCCCTGTGAGACAAACAACGTGGAAAATGAAAAGTAAAACTACTCACCGGGCTCCTGCCTCAGTTTGTCTGCTGTAGGAATCCTTCTATTTGGAATACATTTCACACAGAGAATAAATACCCACTTGCTGTAATACCTAAGCAACTTACTGCTTGATATTACTATCATAAGGACACTTATTCAGTGACCTCTTTGTGGCCTTTTTCTGGTACAGACGTTCATAGAATAATTTGCTTGCCTCAGCTTATACTAAAAACCAGATGCTTAAGGCCTTACAGCATAAAGAGAATGCTTTCTCGTTTGTTGAAGTATAGTTGTGGTGATTTTAATTTGTCTTAATTTTATGGTTAATTTAAAATTTCCTTTTGATAGGAGTTCTAAGTTTAGAGTAATCTTTCTAACTTTCAAAAAACAAACCCCCTTCCTTTCCCTAGCTTAAGAAAAAAGAGGTGCTTTGTAAACATATAGAGAACTTAGAGCAATTTTCTTGTTTTCTGGCAAATAAGTATTTATCTATGGTCACAGAATTCTAAATACCACTGTTAACCACATGAATGACCAAGTGTCCCTCACTAGCGTCCTGTTTGCAAACAGTGCTGCATTCAAAATCATGTTTGAAACTCTTTTCTCTTGAAGATTGATCTCGTGTTTGCAAAGCTGTCTTTGCCAACGGTTTCTGATGATCTCGATCTCAGGGATGACTCGTGCCTCAGAAGCCTGGATATAAGATGCATACGGAGCTTAAATGGTGAGCATGTTCTGCACACCTTTATAAAAGACATTTAAATCGGCATAGAATGCCCATTACACAACCCACATTTCTGTACGAGGTGCAGAAACTGATCTCCCATGTACTTGAGTTCTGAGGAGGTGACCAGTGGGCCTAAATTTAGGTATTTCAAGGAGTTGTGTGTTTACATAGGCTTGTGTATCATGTTTGTTTGATTGGTTTGTGAGCAGAGCTCCAGTTTGCCCCAGAAATTCAGGTGACTAAGTAGGGCACTTGATAATAATGTATGAATGATACACAAGTTAGTGCATTAAAAAAAAAAAAAGTAATTAAAATACCTGAAGTCTGACTTGCTCGATGTTTAGCACCAATTGGTTTAGTGGTTGCTGGCTGTCAAAAAGAAACCTAGCTTCTGGAATCACAGAATACTTAGGGTCAGAAGGGACCTCTGCAGATTGTCCAGTCCAACCCCCCAGCTAAGGCACAGTCACCTGGAGCAGCTGACCGGGAATGTGTCCAGGTGGGTTTTGAATCCCTCCAGACAGGGACATTTCACAACCTCCCACGGCAACATGTTCCAGTGCTCTGCCACCCTGCAATGTAAAGTTCTTCTTCATGCTGTGGTGGAGCTTCTTGTGTTGTAGTTTATGGCCAAAACATCCTGTGGGAGACGCTTTATTTAAAAGTTGTTAGTTGTAGTCTAAACTGTGAAAAAGCTGTTTTACCTAAGGTAGAACACTTTAGGTAAGTAACTAACTGCCCTTAACTGAGGGCACCGGTTACCTAAAGTGATGCTGAATGTTATGTGTAGTCTATAATTTAACAGAAAGCAAGCAATCCAAAAGTGTTTGCCTAGACTTGAGCCGTAAGCTGTTGATCCTGCGTAGGCAGGATCAGCTGTTGACACCTGACTCGTACCTGTTCCTGGGAACTCCTGTGCTTCACCTTTTGTCTCGCAGGCAGCAGGGTTACGGATGAAATACTGCGCCTGGTGCCCAACCTGGAGAACTTCCGGCTCACGCTCCGTGCAGTTAAACTGTGGGCAAAACGTGAGTAACGGGGTGGTTTGCGATCTTTAATCTTCTCAGAGGCACCTCATGCTCACTATTGGATGTACCTCAGCTTTGGATTGCTATTTAAATGACAGTTGTGATATTAAAACCCTTACAGGTTTTTGAACCCTTTTAGCTTCGTGGTCTGTCCATGTGGTAAATTCCGTGTGGTTTTTTTAGTGGAGGTGGAGTTCAGAGGAGAGGGGAGTGCTTATGAGACACTGCTGCATTGCTTAATGTAATTGCTGCATTGATTGCAAATGATAAAAATTCCCAACTAAGTGTAAAAGGAATAAAAAAGTCCCATTTGCCCATGTGGCTAGAGCAAGTACTATAAAAATGGCAGAACCTTTCCCTTAAGGGGGAATTGTAGTGAAGCAGTAGGTGTAGCAGCACAAGTAAGTTTTACAGTAGCAGTATTTTGTGGAGTAGTTTGTACTGATTCTTTCTTTCATCATCTAATTGTAAGGACCTGCAATTTGGCCTCAGTGCACTGCAAAAATAAATTACATGGAGGCTGAAATGTATTAAGTATTCTATAGATTGTGCAGTTGGTGCTATCAATTTGAAAGACCACAGACTAACTGCATGTTATCCATTCTAGGACGTGGTGTTTACTCCAACATCATGGGATTTCTTGGTGGAGTCTCCTGGGCAATGCTGGTAGCAAGAATATGTCAACTCTACCCGAATGCTTTGGCCTCTACTCTTATTAACAAGTTCTTCTTGATTTTTTCAAAATGGTAAGAGCTGTTTATTTTATTTGCATGAAGAAGTAACACTTGCAGTTAGTTATATCAAGATGTACATTGACAACATCCCATGCAGCCCTGAATTGCAGAGCTTAAAACGTACACTTTGCTGTTTTTTCTTCTGTAGGGATTGGCCAAAGCCAGTATTGCTGAAACGACTTGAAGAGAGCTTTCTTAATTTACCAGTCTGGGACCCTAGGGTAGGTAGCCATTGAAATCAGAAGCATTAAAACATTGTTCTGACCTAAGCTGGTGCTAAACAAACCTGTTGTAACCTCATAGGTGAACCCATCAGACCGGTACCACGTGATGCCCATCATCACTCCGGCCTATCCACAGCAGAACTCCACTTACAACGTGTCTGTGTCAACACGAGCGGTCATGGTAGAGGAGTTCCAACGTGGTAAAGTACATTCTGTGCTTATTAGACAGTGTCATTCTTGCTCTATGAAACCATGTTATCTGAATTAGTTTTGTTCAGTGAGGTGTTCCAGGTATAAGATTTCTCTGGGAAATACGCCCATTGCAAGAAATAACAGACCGGTTTTCCAATAAGTTGTTGTAGGATCTGCATTGTGTCAGATCCTACAAATTCTTGTGCTTTTTTTTTTCCTGTCAGTTACTGTTACAGTCTTCTAAAGTTCGTCATGGTAATCTTTAAAAAAATAGTGATAAGATTTTCAACCACATTTGTAGGTCTTGAAGTTACAGATGAGATTCTCAAAGGAAAATCAGACTGGTCAAAGCTCTTTGAACCACTGAACTTCTTTCAGAAGTACAAGTATGTATGAAATCTGTTGTCTGAATTTGAAGTTATTTACTTAGTGATCAGCATAATGAGTTTTAACTTGGGGTTTAAATAGAAAACTGTATTGATGTGTTTCAGTTTAGGGCTTTTTAAAGAAACTGGAAGTAGTCATATAAATTTTGGTACGTATAAGCATAGGGAAGATAGGAAAAGCTGTCTCATGCCACTCACACCATTTTTCCTACCAAAATAAAAATCATCGGATATTTGGAATGTAGAATAAAATCTTAAGCTAGTGTACTCATTTTCCTTTCTTCTTCTAGACATTACATCGTGCTGACTGCCAGTGCCTTTACAGAAGAGCATCACTTAAACTGGTAAGTGCTGCTTTAAATGTGGGTCCAGTGCAAAACCGAAACTCGATTCAATGTTGCACCATATTTTTAATTGTATTAACAAATAAAGTCTGTAACTATGCAGCTAGGCATGGAATACACCCCCTTCCCTCCCTGCTTTGAAGACCACTGTTTTAGAGGCTTAGACTTGTTTTCATGAATAGTTTTACTGTAATATTTAAGGACTAGATTGCACTGTCAGCCTATTCCAGACCTACTTTGCTTCAATGAAGGCAGATTTGCCAATAATTACTCATTTAACCTATGTCAATGTGCTGAGTCACTGTGAATTTTGAAATAAGGGGAAATGGTGAGGAATTAAGGCACTGTAGTGTGTGTTTATTGACTTTAGAATGGGTTTCTTTGTTAAGAAATTAGTGCTTTGGTTGCTTTGCTCAAGTAAGGAAGCAAAACACCTCTCTAACAGACACCCATTCTGAGGGCACCTTACTTTTATTTTGAAGTTTGGCTTGTGCTTTAAGTCAAATAATTCTTGTGTCATCTCTAAAAGATAGCTTAATGTTTAAAAATAGTTTTAGTAGGTAGTACCTTTTATCTGAACTTTCTAATACATTCACCTAAAAATTTTATCAGCTGCAGCTTGATATCAGTTACAGTTGTGTTCAACAAGGTGTATGGGCAAAGGGCCAAATAATTTTTAATGTGAAATGCTCTTGAGTGAACAAAGCTTATTGTACCTCACAGTAAAGACAAGGGAAATTCTGGCTGTGGTAAGAACTGATGTTTTTTCAGTGATAGAAATGCAGGCAAATTTTCCAGTTTTGCAGCTTGGGAAAATGATAAGCAGAAGATAAACTTGCTTCAGTTTATTATAAGAAAAAGTTTAGTTCACCAATTCTTGAGTGGATTTGGAAATAGATAACATCTTTGTTATTCATCAACATAAGATGCTTTTGAAGACCATATAGATTTCTGACTGCTTTTAAAGTTAACAGAGTTTTAGGTAGAAGGATGAATTGCCAGTATTTTATTGAAATTAAAGCTCTCGTGGTCATGATTCATTTCTTAGGGAAGTTTCTGATGGGACTGTTCACTAGATAATTCGTTTATTAAAATAACTATTTTTTACATTTTCACTGATCAGTATGCAGGAAGAATTGTATCTTTACTTGGGTGTAGCTGAACAGTTCTGCTTGAGCTTTTTCAAAACCACTGTTCTCCTTGATACTTATGGGAAAAAGTAGTTTTGCTGCACCCCAGAGGTGCTGGGTTCTGCTCCTTGTGCTCTTGCACAGGTGGAAGTGTTGTATCTGAACTGTTCAGAGTACACGTAAAACTTGTCTCTGTCTTTAGAAACAAAAGCACAGACATCACTGGAAACATCTCAAATTACAGTGTGTGTATGTGATATAAAGATTTAATGTCTGCTCAGCTGCATGAAACTTGGTCCTTATTGATTGGTTAACACTGTATTACAAAAAGACATCTAACTGATGAGCTGGATACAGTTAATAAAATACCTCTTGTTTTTATTAGGATTGGCCTCGTCGAGTCTAAAATCCGTGTGCTGGTTGGAAACTTGGAAAGGAATGAATTTATAACTATTGCACACGTGCAGCCACAGTCTTTTCCTGGCAATGAAGTTCTCTATAGACAGTGAGTTTTGTTACTTTTCTGAAGTAGAGGTTGGCCAATGTGTATCTTCATTCACCTCAGCTCATTGGTGAGAGAGGTTCAGTACGTTCCTGGCAGGGTCCTGAGCA
>WAAG01086882.1:916-14820 GCA_013390105.1 Tichodroma muraria | reverse complement strand
TTATATTATCCCAAAATATAATATATGATAAATTATATATTTATATAAATATATGATAAATTACAAAAAATAAATATAATTATATGTGATAAATATAATAAATAAAATATATGATAAATTACATTATCCCAAATGTAATGATTTCCAGAAAAATCAGACATGCCAAAACAACACAGATCTTGTGCCTGGAAGAAGAGTGCACTGAAAAACCCTTAATGTGACAGTAACACATATTTTTCAATCATGCTACGAAGTCTCAGGCATATTGCCATGGAATTAGATGCTCCAAAGACATAAACAGGTTTACCTCCACATTTCTAGAACTCTTCAATTGTCTGGTCTTACTTACATTTTACTTTCCCTGTGAAAAATCCATGTTCATTTGTTTCTTAAACTAACTCTCACTCTTATGCCTAAGGAAAACAACATAAACAAGTCAAAGTAGCGTCTCTGAAAACACCAGTCCCTAAAGTTCTGTGCAGTAAAAATAAGGCAGGTATTTCAAGGTCTCAGTATACAACCCTTCAGGCAAGACTGATTTTCTCAGCAGGTTTCCTTTAATATAAATAAATGTCCAGCACCATTTCCAGAAGATAAAAAATTCAGGCTGTTTGAGCGGGTGTGGGGTGGGAATAATGCACTGCATGGAAATGAAAACTTCTGCAAGAACTTCCCAACAATGGTTGCAGCAATGGTTGGTTTATAGTAACATAAGAATTTGTTTGCCTGAGGACATTATGTGAGCCAGTGATTTTTGCTGCTTTTTAAATAAGTTCTGGAGAAGATCTCATTCTTGTTTCAAAAATGTATACTCTCTGCCCACAGCTAAAATTATGTATTATAAAATTTTTTAAAAATACCACAATGTACATGAAAGTGTTCAGATGAGGGAACAAACAGCTTTCCCTGGAATACCATAGGAAGAAACTGGAGTACTTCTCATTCTGCTCTAGAAGCAAACACCTGCTTTACAAACACCTTTGCAACAGCAAAACAATCAAACACCTTTTCCACTATCCGGGACATCAACTGAGAGTAGATGGAGAATGATGCCAAGTCAATGAAAATTCAAAAGTGGCCAAGAGTCCTCAGAGCTGAACCGTGGTGCACTGTGGAGTGTGATCTGAAGCAATAAACACCTGTCAGCATTTTGGATTTTCACATAGGCAGACAGAGAAACCCACCATGCACAACAGAGATCTGTCTGGCTTCTGAGTTCATGCTTCTCATGTATGAAAAATAACTGCGTTTCAGCACTGGCTGTGTTGGTGACCTCCATAAGACTTTTAATCAAATCTTGCATATAGCTGGGGCTTCAGAGATTATGTGATTTCTTCTCAAGAAGGAGCAAGACAGCTCTTATTTCAATTAATAATTCAATCTCACAGAACACTGCATAATCAAAAAATGAAAGAGGTCTCTACAATTTCTAAAATTGAACTAGTAATTAAAATAAAGATTAAAAAATATCATGGAATCCTTATGTGGCCATAGCAGTATAAATACACCTCAAGAGACCATAGCAACATATGCTCTTTTATTATTAAATAAAGTATCTTGCAGGCTCATAAAATGCCAGTCAATGCAGACCTGTTTTGGGCTTCACTCCATTCCTCTGCTGTTCCTCTTCTCTTGAGCTTGTCATACTGAGACACTAGAGGTCAGCCTCCCAAAGAAAACGAACCACTCCTCAGCTTTAAATCCATGAGGAATTGTGGCACTTGGAATTCTATGTCCTCGAAAACAGCACTGGAGATGCAGCGATCACAGGATCGTGGAATTTACAAGTTAGAAGGAAAGATCGTGGTCCTGCACAAGACCAGACCCAAGAATCACCTCATGTTCCATTCTTTGGACTCCGGCAGGCTTGGTGCTGTGACCACTTCCCTTTCCCCCACAAAGAACAGAACAATGCTCTGGTTTCTTCCCCTGTTAAATTTAGCACTGTTGTTTTTACCAAGAAAACATAATTCATGAACAACCTGATGGCCTTCCTACTGAAAATGGATGAATTTGGGCACAAGGGGAGAGCAAGCCATGTCATGTACCTCAACTTCAGCTCTGTACGCTGTCCCCCAAAACAGACACATATCCAAGCCTGTACTTTACATTGGAAGCATAGGCACTACACGGGTTGAAAACTGGTGCAAGGCACCACAGGAACAACTTCAGTGTGGGGTCTCTGTGTGGTCGGTGCCTGCAGCACTCACCCTGTGAGGACAGACTCAGGTTCCTGGGCTTGTTCAGCTTGAAGAGCTGGGTTTGGAGGAAGAACCATCTCTGAGAATGTTACAAAAAGCACAGAGCCAAGCCCTTCACAGCACTGTAGGGGGGATGAGGAACAACATGCATAAATGCAAACAGGAAGGAATACACAAGGAAAAACAAGGAAACAAGGAAAAACTTTATTGCCTTGGGGCAGTCAAGCAGGGACAGAGGCTGCCCAGGGAAATGTAACCTCCACTAGTAGACATTTTTAAGGTCCCAATTGATAATTCTCTGACTAGCCTGACTTCTCTGACCAGCTGACCTTGCTTTTAGCTGGAGTTTGGATTAAAGAACTTCTGAGGTCCCTTTTCACCTGAATGGCTTTCAGTATTTTCATTTCAGGACATGCTGTTTGAAAAGTCTGTGAAGGATGCTCCCTTTTTAATCTTTAAGCTTAGCCATGAAATTACAGAGTTTCCCAAATAAGGGGCGCAAAAACTGAATCTCAGTTTCAGTCCTTACTTTATCTTTACTCCGTAACACAATCACTCTATTTCACTCCTATTTCAGGTTGAAAGGCTTTGCACAAAGGCAAAACCTTCTGAGATAGCACTAACCTGTCCTTCTCATCCCAGAGCACAGCCACAAGCACTTTAAGGTGGCAGAAGTCACCTTTGAACATGCAAACTTGAACGTGCAACAGGAGTTCAAGGGTCCACAGCAGCACCACACAAGATATCAGGACAGGAGGTGAGGCAAAGCACTAAAACCATTAGAAAATCAATCAGCACAATATTATGGCAACTGCGGGAAGAGAACTGCCGAGACTTAAGGTGAGAAATCTCTGTTGTGACAAAGTCAGTCATTAAGGTGTCACACAGCTAAATGCAGGGGAAGGACAGCCACACTAAACCATGGGATCCTCACTGCCTCCTACCACCTGCTAGCCAGGCTCACTTTTATTTTGCTCAGTCTAGTGGAATCATGGCCTGGGACATTTCCTTTGCTTGCTTATTTTCTCATTTTGCTGAACGGCCTTTTTATCTCCAACCATTCCCTTCTCCCTCCTTCTCCAACCATTGGTCTTTTCCATGGCTGTTTTCATGCTCAATTAGCATTCCTTTCTCCATCCTTTCTCTCTAGGCAGGCCCTTAGCCATAACCACTGCACTCCCTTAGCCATAACCACTCCCCAGCCTGCCACCTCCAGCTCTTGCAGAGCTAATGCTCAGCAGGGACCACGGGAAGCTGCAGGTGACATCCCACCTCTCCTGAGAGCTGGAGAGATGAGCAGCAGGTTTGCTGGCAGCAGTGTGACAGAGCATGCACACCCTTCAGCTGCCAGGGAGCCATCAGAGCAGCTGATTTTCTAATTTTTGATTGATTTTTGATTGATTTTGATTAGTGACTACTCCACATTAGTGACTGCTCCCCAGCCTAAGGTCTGCATTTCTAGTTTCATGACTCGAAGAAAATAAAGGTGGAAGAGAGATAAAAATAGGGATAAGGTTAGGTGAAACTATTTTCAGGACCTCCATGCATCTAAATTAGGACATGAGAGAAAGGATGGAGAACGGGTGAATGATATTTTATCCTCAAATAGCAGTAGAGAACATCACTGCAACTTCTGGCCAAAAGTAATGAAATGCATGTGTTTCTATCCTGTATACATCAGTGGAGGGGGGAAAATCAACACAAATCTGTTGCAGACACAGGAACACACATCACCTAAAGAATTACCAGTTGTTTTACAAGGAAACTGTCTTTTTAGAAAGGCAGAAAATCTTCAGGCTTGTTGGGTTGTGTGTTTTTTCCTCCTTTTTAGTGCCTTCTTCCCTCACTTTACAAAAGCTTATTATTTAAACTAGGCATTTGGGACCTGTGTTGGGGATCAGAGACATGAAAGCACAGCTCCAGTGAGGCTGAAGTTCCTGAAATCCTCTGCCAATCTGGATCTTACCGAACCTGTCTGTCATGAGGGACAAAACCAGCATAACTCTGTCTCAGTGAGAAATTGCCTCCATAATCAGTTCCAGCACACACAGTAGGATCGTCTAAGAAGGAAGGCTAAGAAACAGCTGTGGAAGTAGAGGGGAAGGAAGACAGACAGGAAAGAGCTACAAAGGACACTTCCTCCCTCCCTGCATAATTTAAGCTGTGTATTTATGAAACACAGTGAAGATCTAATTATGTTAGCTTGCAATGAACACTTAAGTGCAATTAGCTGCAGTTTCAAGCTGGAGGGAACAATTATTTTTATTGCTGCTAATTAACATACAGGATGTGGTGTAAGATTATTTTTTCCCTAATTCTAACAAAGCAGCCTCAGCCACTTCACTTCAGCCTCAGCTTTCCTCTTTTAATACTGCAGGTTTCAGCCCTGCCTTGTCTGCTGCTCATCACAGTCTCATCCCACTTATTTTTTGCTTTAATTAATTCTTTGGAATTTTCCAGCTGTGTAATTTCTGTCCATATCACAAATACAGCATAGCATTAAAGCATTTAAGCATTTTTTTAAGGTGTGTAGTCCCACTAACTTCAATGGGTTCCTCAGAGTTGGATTACAAAGAAATTAATTTCAACAGATATTTTCCTGAAATTTGCATTTTTAATGTTTCTTTTTTTTTTTTCATTTTCACTCTCAGCCATGTAAAAGGAAAAAAAAGCTCTTTTTTTTTCCTTATCTTCAAATTATTTGTGATCTGCCATCCTCCAGCTCTTCCTTCTGCTGTCTTCTTCTGACAATTAAGAACTGGGAAAAGGGAGTCAGGTCCAGCTTCACAGCTTTGATGACTTCTTGGTAACATTCCAAAACAATCTGCTGTATGATCATTCTGCTGGATTCTATCACCTCCTTATTCCTCTTTGTCTTTGGGGTTGAGTAGGACTCTTTCTAGTTCTTGGGAAAATTGATATGAATTTGGCTACCACATAATTCCCTACAGTTGTATTATTATGACAGAAAATTATAGCCTTGTACCAAACCCAGCACATTCTGAGCGCTCAGAATGCAGGCAGCTCTGCTCAGCACATTTCAGCTTGGCAATCCTTTCAAAAAGACAAAATTTGCATTTGAAATTTGCCTTTCCTGATTTGTGGCATAATGATAGGCCACAATGGGAGAAAGCTTGCACTCCTCTTGTATTTCATCAAGACTGAATAAACAGGAAGATTACATTGTCCAGAGAGTATTTGTGAGAAATACTAAAATCCACTGGAGCTGTCATAACTCAGACATAGACTTGGTACCCTTGCAAGGCAAAAGGAGGCCCAGATTTTTAAGAATATGTGTCACAGTCTCATATGTTACTCTGTTCTTCAATTTAATTAATGAAACAACACCACACCAAAAAACAGGAACGATGTAAACCTCGATGCCTCAATGATTAGACTCTAATAATTACAGGGTGGAGGGTATAATTTTCCCTTGCACTTTTGTCTGAAGCACCTGATACAAGCCATTACTGTTGGATATGGACACCAGAGCAAATGAACCACAAGGTCAATCCACGGCAATGATTCCCAGTGTCTCCTAGTCACTCCCATGTCCTCATCTGCTGCAGCTCCCAGGAGGTGAGAGGGTCAGAGAAAACGTTCCTCAGAGATGGCTCAGCTCACTCAGTCCAAGAACAACATACAGGCCTGCCTGTAACCAACTACTTAGCCAACCTACCTAAGGAGTACACTTATTTTGAGAGTAGGACCCACCACTTTACAGCCATCCATATTTCAGGACAGACAAAAAGTCCTCCCGTGAAAATCAGCTCTGTGATTCTCCCCACAGATTAAATATCACTTTATGTCATAAGCCCACAATAAGATATCATGATGTAGCTTAATGTAAAACACAAATTTGGTATTTTCTTTCCTGCTGCATCTCCTACCTTGGCTTTCACTTGTTTGGAGGGTTTTTTCAAACAAGTTTCCCCACTCTACTGATAGCAATGAATAAAAATGCTGCAAAGATCCTGAGAAGAGGTATTTGACATCCTCCATGGCAATATGGAGGTACACTGAAATAGTTCACAGCACTCAGGCTATTACCAGGTGGGATGTTTGAACATGACAAGACACACAGCAGCTTCTCCTAAAGCAGGGAAGGGAGAGAAGGAACACCATGTTCTGTGAGCACTTCGTGACATCCCTGATTTATGTAAGACACAAGTTAATGAGAAAAAGAATATATAAATTCCCCTCATGGAGTCCCAAGCAGCTACTGTGATATGTCCCTCTTCTTATAGTGCTTTAAAGAAAAGCAAAACTAAACAAAAAAACACTAGTAACTGAAGATGCCATTGGATTTCCCTGCAGCCTCTGAATAATTTTGTGACTTTTTCCTTGACAGGAGGTAAAGAAATAATGCATACTGTGAGGGCCAAACCTATTTCAAGGAAAGAGGCCTCTTCTGAGAATTCTATTTTCCATGGATAATTCAGAAAACAGAATCTGTGTGTTAAGGTCGCCAAATCAATCGACCAAATGAAAAAAAACTAAATTATGAGCCATGCTGCTCTAAGTCCTAAAGTGCAATGCAGCACTTCTTGCCCTCAAAGCATTAACACCAACATGCACAAAACAACACAAGCAGAAAGACACATTATACTCTGGCTGTCTGCCTGAGTATTACTGTGCTGAAATACAGCTCACAAAACCATGTATTTACCACTCTCATCCTGAAGGGAGGAAGAGTCTTCCCCTATTTTGCCACTTCACTCTGCTGGGGAAGCCACCAGCAATTCCTGGGAGAAAGTACTTCTGCACAGGTCCTGTGGTACTTCTATACAGCTACCTCATCCTGCAAGGTACAAGGAATTCCCCCAGATCTGGAACAAGTCGTTCCTGGCTTCAGCAGTGACAAGATACAGTTGTTTCTGTTTCTTGGTATGGCTTGACAGTGTACATCTTCAAAAGGCTTATGAAAGTTTGTTTTCTGAAATGATCAGAACTTCCTCCTCACAGCCAGCGAGTGTGAGGCTGGGATTAAGGCACTGTGAAGTTTGAGCACCGTATTTTCACAGAGGACATGATTTACTGCTGAAAAAATGCCTCATTTTGGCATTCCCATGCTGCGTCTTTATACCCTCATCTCTTTTAATTAGGCTGTAAGACCCATCTGAAAGCTGATCCATCTGAGCTCTAAATGAATCACACTTTCAGGGTAAATTGGGGTTGAACAATTCCCAGTTGCCAGTAGGAAGGCTGGAAGTCGAGCACTAGTAATGGGGATGACTGTGACCCAAGTTCTCCCAGATAATTTTGAGCCTCACTCAGATTTTAAGCTTTCCTATTCCCCAACAGCTTTTGCAGATAATTATAAGGCCTTGTTATAGCCACAACATTTTTTTTACACTGCTAATCCATAAAACACTAAAAAGGAGGAATAAAATATTTAAATTTTTAAATGTGTTTAACACAAAGAACCTAGTATGTAGTTAATTTGACAATGTCCTTCTAAGTTCCACTGATAATATATGACTGAAATTTAACCAAAAAAAAAAAAAGTTTTAGTCTCTATTAAGTAAATGTCCCTCACCCTTCACCACAGGATTAGTAAAGCTCATCCATCTCCTCAGGATCCTACAGCTCTCTCAGATACAAAGACCTTTTAACTTGCCAGGGCAGTGAAAAAGCTAAACCTTTTTCCTAGCAAGTGGCCTAAATAATTCTATTCTGTAAGTTATGAAAGCCTAACAGTCTCTCCTGATTTTATCTGGTCACAACTTCAAAGTGTCTGAAACGTTAATAAATAAGACTTTTCTGATTCCCACACACAAGAGAAAAGGCAATATGAGGAAGGTTTAAGCGTGTGTCAATATAAGGCATCTAACTGTTTTTGAAACAACTGTTTTTCTTGATGAGAATTTCTGCCGTGCGCTTTCTCTGAGGAGTTACACAGGACAGCAAAAGGAATTCAAATCTTTTCGCTCTGGGATAATCATGTCTTAGTAATGGTGGAAAGGGATTGGTTAAAATTAAGGGGAGGTAACTCATTTCAGAATGTCCACATCTTCAAATTGCTTTAAACCAAGACCCAGAACCATCCCTCAGGCTTCCCTCCTTCAGATGCATTTTTTGCTCCCTAGGAAAACAGAACACATCTCACACAACCACATTTTATTGGCCTTTCACATCCTCCAAGGTCAGCAAAGCCTTCTCCAAGACCTTAGGGCAAAATCATACAGCTCAGTTAAGGAAAAAAAAAATTAATCCAAGACACTGAAAATGTCCATTTCCACATATCTACTGATAAACATAATAATATTAAAGAGTCATAACATACAGATATTTTGTTTCAGCCATTATTAGAACTGAAATTTACAGGGTTATTTTGTTTCCAAGGATAGTGATTGGGCTGCAGACCAAGCTGTCAGACTGCCAGCTTCATTTGCACTTTACTGGAATGCTGCTTTTTAGAGGCTAAAAAGCTAAATTTACCACTAAATCGACAGAGCCCTGCTAAATTACAACAGCAAGGAATGCAGCACAAATCCTCAATGAATCGGATTTGGCTCGAGTCACAGAGCTGACAGCCTCTGTCTCTCAAGTCACCTTTCAGCAGATCAGCAAACAGGCAATGACAGAGACCAGAAGCATTCCAGCTCCCCGGTGCCAGGAGCTAAGGAGCACCAAAAGGGAAATAAGGCTGTGAAAACCTGCCAGGCCAACCTTGGGCACAAGAAATTCAGCTCAGCCTCATGTGCTTGGCATCAAGGATGTCTTGTTACTCAGTAAATCAGAAACAGCTGCTCACTGCTGAGCATGTCCTCTCCACTTGCATGACCAGCAGCTGGTTATCTCCTCCCTCTCAGGAGCAGGCAAACTCATCCTGCATCTTACAAAGTGATCTTAAATCCTGCTGAATGAAGCATTAAATTTTATTTGTCCTTACTGTGTAACTGTCAGAAGGTTTCCCCCACGTGATGGTCAGCCAGGACCATCTTCCTTGATAAAGTTCTGAGAAAACTTTTCTCTTCAAGCCATGATCCTTGCAGGTGTTATCAGCTAAGAAGATGATGTTAGTTAATTGTTGCAAATTGCAGTCAAAGTCAGTCTGTACTGAAACACTGCACTTGAATCCAGTTGGCCAAGACAGGCTTTGCAGATGTGGCTCCAGAGTCTTTGGAATGGATCTGCCTACCCTGGAGAGAAAAGCACTGGATCAGCACTGGTGCAGAGCAGCATTGCCCTCAAGACAGCAGAACGAGCCACATTGAACCTTCCAGCTGATGAGTAATTTTCACCTAAATACTGCAGAGTTTCCCAAGGCTGTACAGTCTTCTCCACCACCTGCACCAATCCACATCAGCATTCAGGGCAACAGACACATCTTTGCCGCTCTGGGTTTTCAGACTGACCCCAGAATGGATGGGAAGAGGGTCACAGCACTCAGCCTGGCTTAAGCTGGGGCCATTTCTGCTCAGCTCTTCTGCTGCCTATCACATGCAAATGACAAATACAGAGTGCACCTGCCACTGCTGACTGCACAGTCACCACGCAGCACCACAGAGGGCTCGGGGGCTGCTGCCACTCTTACCTTTGCTAAGGTCACTCTTGTGAGTTTGCCCTCCTCTGATTTCAGAAAATGCCAAGGTATCAGCCCCCCTTCAGACTGCTTGGAATAACTCAGAAGGGCCTGCCTGTGGTGGGTAGGGAACTCTGGCACAAAATGCTCCACAGGCAGGACTCTGGAGACAGCAACTTCTGATGGAAGGCACGTTATGAAGAGCATGAACATAAAAACCAAACCTCCTTCAGCAAGCTTCAGAAGAGGCCCTTTGCCTCCCAGCGCTAAAAGGAGAGATTAATTTCACTTCTGATTGAAGACTGATGTTATGCTTTAGCAGCCAGTGATCTCCAAGCAAAATAAAAATTGATTAGAAATCAAGAGCTGGAGACTGGCTTGAAGTTAATGAAGTCAATTTATCATAGATCCTGTTACAAGTAAAAATAACAGTGTGTCTCATGAAAGTCTGGGATAATGATTTCTCCAGCCCAAGTCAGCGCTTCTAGAGAGAACAGCAAAATTAGTGGTCAAGGAAATGAAATGTACACAGTGATTTATACACAGCCCTGGGTAATATCAGTGAAATTAGTGAAATTAGCTCCAGATATTATTTCTACTCCTAAGCTAAATTATTTGAAACACGTCAGGAAAAATCTAATTTTTATATTAACTGAAAGAGGCCTGAGTGAGAATGCATTTCCAGGGATGTAAACCTGTGGGAAAAAAAAACCAAAAAGAATTGCAAAGAGGGATTAATGTATCATGATGGAAAGGTAAGGGAAAAGGTCTAAAGAACATAACAGTTTTCATCATTAAGGATTTGTTAGAGAATGAACTAGATCATTCACTCAATAGGTTAAAGTGCCTGAAGGAAACAGTGTAATACTGAAGGAAAAAAAAAATACAAATCTTGTATTTATAGAAATTATAAAAACCTAAGGCCTTCTAAGTGAGATAAGTGGCTTGCAAATGCCATAAGAAAGTGGTTCTGCTCTTTTCACTTCCAGGTGGCAGCAGCTGTGAGCAGAGTGTGATCAGTCGATGCAGGGTACTGGAGACAAACAGGAGTGGGAAGCATCAGCTGAGTTAAGTCCTTTCCATTTTCCCATCCCAGCATCTTTTTTCTTTGTCTTCATCCAGCCAACTCTCCCAAATAATCATCCCACACAAGTTTTCTTTCTAAGGCGTGTAAAAATAAACCCATCTACTCAAATATCAGTAGCATATCTTCAGCTGTGCGTACAACTGAATGTCCTGCATCCAGTTGCTCCATTAAGGCAGAATTATTGTATTTCATAAGAAATGTCCTGAACTTCACATCTCAGAAGTGCTGCTCTATTAAAGACAGATACTCCAAATACTCCAACTCCTTGAATGCATCTTGAAAAATTATACTCTCTAAGAACCAGAAGAGCATACTTAGGGGTTTTGACATTCACAGAGATGCTGATCATGGACTTAGGCCTTGTCATAACCAGCTCTGAGAAATGTCTTGGTTTCAAGCACCACCACAGCAAATAGCACAGAATAAAAGTCAAATACTGTGCATGCAAAGGAGCTGATATCACAGGTGAGCAGAATAACACAGGTTCCCTGTGCTGTGGGAGAAGTGAGCAAGAACTGCATTGACATAACACCTCCTGATTTCACTCGGTATTGTTTCCAGCTGGTAGCAGGTACTACCAGCAGTGGTGATGGGGAAGCAACACCTTTGGGAAATGCAAATAAAATTAAGGGACTGAAGGGGAAGTCACACCTTGCTGCTTATTTTTCCCCTGCTCTCTCCGTATCACACACTGCTTCTTTCTTCCTGACATGACATTACCCACCAGGAAACAGGTGGCTGGAAAGATCCAGGGAGCACTTTAGGAAAAGGAGCCCAGCATAGCCAATGACAGAGGTAAAACCAGCAGGTGATTCGGAGCTCTCCATTCTTTATAGAAGAGTCCGTTCACAGGAGAGGGCTCTGACATGAAAAAGACTCAGAAAGAGGGGAGGAGATGGTACTTCCACAGTTTATAGTACAGTATAAAAGGCAGGAACCTGCTATTTTTTAGAGTTTAAAGGTGGGTTGGAAAATAGAAGGTCCTTTCTTTTTTTTCCCTTTTTTGTAACCATCCAGAAAGTAAACTTTACTGAACAAAGACATTAGTACTGCAGTTCAAAGTCGTTGCATTTGCTCATCCTCCTGCATCCTGTACTGTGGTTAAAGGCTCCTGCTGACACACAGCTCCAGCCCAATGCTAATTTGGCTGCAACAGTGTCTGGCACCAGCAATCAATTTTCTACCCTTCATTCTCTCACTACCTGCTCCTGTATCTTTGCTTTCCTTCCCTCTGGTCCTGGACTGTGCTTCCTGCACTGAGGCCCATCACAGATCACTTTTTACCACAGACAACCTACATTAATATTCCTCTCCCATGATGCCTTTGGAAAGAATTACTGATTTTGGTGGATCATGATTTTAAGAGTTCTATGTTATCTAGCTTCTGTCTCCCACAACCACATCGTTGTCTTTGGAAGCATCCCTTTTGATATCCTTCCCATTCTGTCACATATCAGCCTATTTTTAAAGGACCAAAAACACTTCTAGCCCATATCTCATACTAAAATAGCTGCTATAAATCTATGTATCTATAAATACAGACAACATGCAAAAGAAACCACATAGCCACAAGTTCATTCCCGTTTTGCTATGTGACAAATAATCACTCTGGCACCATTTGCAGCACTGGGGATCTAATTTCCAAGTCAGAAAGACTCCAATTTAGGACTGTAAGAATATGGACTATGCAGTGATTCTGCAGAATTGCAGCTTTGAGCTGCTTCCTGCAGATCAGGCAGAATCACTAATATCCAATGTCATCTGCTGGAAGTGTGTGGCAGCTCAGGCATGGCCCATCTGTAATTGTAAAGCTTGTCCTGTCAGGGAGAAGAAGAACATTTGATACACACATCACCATCCCCTCTTACAAAAATTACCCCCTATTCACCCATGAATGAAATGGGGATTTTGCCTCAGGTGACAGTGCCCAGTTGAGAACCATGAAGTGCCTCCTGTCTCTCTATCAGTGAAAGCACATCCTCCAGGCCACGCTGCAGCTGCCTGTAAAAACAGGCTCTTACTGGGGCAGTGCTTCAGTTGAACTTCCAGTATCAGTGTGTGGCTCTACCATAAGGGAATAAATACCTAATAACTGCTTCTCTTCTCTCTGCCTAGAGCAAAGATTTCAGCTCAGTCATATGATGGAAAACTGTGGACAGCAAAATACCACAGATTTATTGCAAATAGATAAAATTCTCTGGATTGCAGATAGTAAATTCCCTTCTACAGGGTGGAAGGTTACCTCCTAAAAAATCTTTATAACCATCCAGATTATTAACATATCCAAGCACACAAGTTTATTGTGCTAAAGGACCAATTCCCACAGCCATCCTGGCAGCACTCATTTATCAAGGCACTGTGAAAATATTCTCAGTGTCTTCATATTCGCACCCTTAGGACTCTTAATTTAAAATATTTAACAGTGTGAGAGTTTTTGGACCCTTTTTGAAATGCCAAAAGCTGGTTTGGTGCATCTCTAGGTAACTGATTATTCAGATTAAGAGTACTTTATGGGGAACTAGGTTATCACCATAAGTCACCAAAATAGCAGCACTCCACAGGAATAAGAGCTAAAAAAGATCAAAGTTTGGACTTTTCAGAGCAGACAATTCTCAGCTTTTAAGTCTAAGCATGACTCATTACCCAAAAAGCTGAAATGGGGGAAATAATGTCCTCCCTGAACATTCCTTGTGCCCAGTGTCCAGGGCTATCTGCAAGGATACAGCACAGACAATGTCCAAGTGTTCATAAAATCCTTCCTCCACAGAAGCACACTGCCAGCATCAGCATGAGAAGAAAAGTGTTTCTGAGAAAAGACAGAAGAATGGAAAGCTAAACCAAGAGAATATCGACAGATCACTCCAACACCAACTCCAAAGAAATGGATGCTAAATGTCTTGCATTTCACATAAACAGGTAGGAAATAGTAACCTGGTAAAGGAACCAGGGAGAGATTTTAAGATACCCCCCCAGTATTGGGCAGAGGCTCTTACTCTGACATTTCAGGTTTTGATAATATGAACGTGGTTCGCCTCTCCACATCAAAACACACTTTTTTGAATTTCTGACCTTCTTCAAGCCATTTAAA
>WAAG01086877.1:32169-46163 GCA_013390105.1 Tichodroma muraria | reverse complement strand
GGCACAGCCATTACAAATGCTGCACAGGGAACCTACAGCCAAGGCAAACCAGAGATTCTGAAAGGTGGGATTTACTTCTAAATAAGCAGAAGCCAATCGGGGGGATGTGCCCTACCTCTGTTAGGCTAAGGAAAGAAGCGGCTGGGGTGGGCTCAGCTTTGTGCACCTGTGGGGAAGGCAGATGGGACAGGGCAATATGTATCTGGAACAAAAAAACCAAGCCCTTCACACCACTGTGTTAAAATGCTGCTTTCCTTATCTAGAGGAAGGAATGGAAAAAGAAAAAATTCAGCAGGTAAGAATAATTTTANGGAAAAACTGCACCTGTGCTTTGGAAATGCAGCATGGAGTTCTGCTCATCCAGCAGCAAACAAAAAAAAATAAAAAGCTAGTAAGGGGGGAAAAAAAAGCTACCCTAACATGTTAACCAGCACCTAGCTTTGCTCTGCTGATCCTACTGAATGTTTAAATATTTAGCTTGTTAGCTAATAGGCTGTTAACTGCACCTCATTTTCCTACTCTGGACAGGGGAAGACCTAGCGTTACCTAATTTATTTCCACTTTTAAATAGAGCACAGCTTCATTATCAGATTCATGAAGAAGGAAAGGAAAATGAGATAACAAAATCTTATTTTTAATTAAAACCAATAAAGACCATTCCTCAGTTTCACTCAAAACCGCCAGTATTTCTCAGACTTGTGGGTTTAGCCGAGAGGTTGGGAAGGGAGACAGGAAAAATCTGAATTTATTATACTCTTGTCTAAGTTTTTAATTGAGTACGCCCAGGCCTTTCAGAGAGCACTTGGTATTTAGTTATTTAACCCAAACTACTTTTGGTTTGGGTTGCTTTTGGTAATGGTTGCTGTGACACAAAAAAGGTATTGGATACTCCATTTCCCCAGCATTTCTTCACTGGTTTATAACACTGGCAGAATACAGGCAAACCTTTCCCTGAAGAGTACAAAGCTTCAAGAAACCTCTGTCCTGCAGTGTTACCTTTCTGCACACAGCCTGCAACATAAAGTGAATGGAAAGCATTAAAGAACATGGCCCTCATCAAACTAAAGCATTGATTCAGTTACAGCCTGAGAAATATTGCTAAGAAACAAAGAAGGGGGCAAAACCAAAAGGTTTAATGATTTCTTCCCACAGCACAGTCCAAGTTTGATCCATTATGACCATGGAACAAACAAATGATAAACACACCTCACCGCAACAGGTTCACTGGAGCCCGCAGAGCTGTCACCAACACATGATGTGCTCCAAAGCACTCAACACCGAAGTCCCTTTGCAGGTATGTGGGGTCTCACAGAGAGAAAGATGAAAGGGTGTCTCACTGGAACAACCAAAGCCCATTCATTGTGTCCACCNCTAGCTATATAATTACTTAAGGGAAATTATATTATAAAGACAACTGAGAAAAAGGAAGTCTATGAAAAACGTGACTGAAAAGCCCAAATAATATTAATTTTAAAGCCCCTCTCTGGAGATGCGCTTGCATAATCATAGAATGTATAAATTAAAAAAATAGTGTCAGTAGATCANTCCTTTCCCCCCTGCCCCCTCTCCTGCTTAGGAGCCTGCTGTGCTCAGTCACAGACCGCAAATGAGATGGAAAGCAGTGTCAGAAGTGCTGAGCTGTTCAGGACTACCTTTACTTACCCTCCTTTAAGCTGTTCAAACACTAATAAATTACCCATTTACTTATACTACCCAGATGTTTGCCATCTAGGAAAACAGATTATTATTTGTAGAAGGTTTTGTTCCATCACAAGAATCCTGTAAATAATAGATTGGGATCAGAACGCCAATACCATATGCTAACTTTTGTATGCCAGTTTGGGGGGGGTGGCAGGGAAGAAAAGAAAAGACAGACACTTCCTGACCACTGGTCAGAAGTTAAGAACTTTCAAAGAGAGCTTATCAAAAACTCAAGTATTTCCTGGAGTTCATGCTGTTGAGATAATAAGGTTATTTAAAATAACAGCACAAATGGAGAATAAGGATGACAAGTCATCTGAGATTAATCCATTAATTTAATTNNNTTCTTTTTAAGAACTACCGAGGGATCCAAATAAAGTCTGTAGATTAATATTCCATCAGAAAATGAATGTACTTTTTAAAAAAAATAGTTATGTGTAAAATGGACACTGCAATATACATACTATAAGTGTATATATGTCTTTATATATATAAAAACAAAGTAAAACTTAAAATATATTCTATTTATGTATCTATAAATGACATTCTAACATTTCTTTATATGTCACATTTTCCATAAAAAATGCAACACTAATTTTAGCAAAGCCTACAAATATAAGGAGCCTCAATCTTTGTTGCTTCTTTTATTTTTTACATAAGATTTCTTAACAGTACTGAGGAACTCTTAAAGAGAATTCTAGGGCTTTAATTGAAATGGCATGAGATGATGAACCTTTAATAACAGTGTCCTTCAACCCCTGTGTCCATTATACACAGAAATGCCCACAAAGAACAAAGAAATTTTCAATATTCTCATTAAAATGTGACTTCCTCTCATAGTTCCAGCTAATTGAATTTCACTTACAGTTGTCATGAAGTTTTGTAGGGTAGACAAAACAGTGATTTGCTGGTAAATGATGTATATAGGGAGAGAAATAAATGTTTGAGAAGTTCTTAGCCCTCTTTCTTCAAACATCAGGGAGAAAGACAAAGAGTACAACTCAAGCAATGAACAGTTCAATAAGGAGAAATTTTTAAAAGGAAAACTTTGATCTGGATGGCTGAGTATCACTGCAAGAAATCCAGTCTGCCTAGCAATCTCAGACAAGTTGTCATGGAATTGCACCGCAGAATTTACTTCAAGACATCCGTACCCCTCACACATACTACTGCTAAATGATTTGATTTGGGCCTTTTATAAAGCCACCTGCAAAACCGGAGAGCAGAAAGACGAGTTTACCCATCATAAATATCCCCAGTAGAGGCAAGAGGGACAAAGGGGATTACTAAAGGTAAAGAGCTGTTAATTAGAGATGGTGTAAAACCCAACCGATGAAATGGGGTGTGAAGAGGGATGGTGGGTTTATTTCATTTGTTTTGGGGTGTTTTGTTTCAAATGTATTGGTTTAGAAGGGTGAGAATAGTCCGTGTCAAAAGAGCTTGAGCTCAAAGAAATAGAGAGGCTTTCCATGGATTGACAGCTCTGTTAGATGAGACCAACACACTGTCTCCATTAAAATGAAAAAGTAACAAGCAGCAGTAAGGATTGACAGTCAGGAAGTGACCCAATATTTAGCTGGTTGATCATTGTATCATCTTGTTATTTAAGGTATTATATCACCAATGTCTCTCCTATTTATTAAACTCTTCTCACTAGAAGGTCTTTGATCACATGAATAGGGAGCCAAGACTCAGACACGAATGACAGTGGGCTGAGGGAGCAGAAGATCCCAGACTACAGCAGCCTTATAATTTATTGCACATTATTCACATGAGAAACCTGAACTCAGGTTTCCTCTCATTTTTTTCCTGTACTGCTGCTACCTTGCACTTGTGTAGAAAATGGCAAATCTGGTCTTCCCAGCTACAGCAAACTTAGCTGTATACATCGAGCACAGTTCAGCAGGGCTTTGCCACACTTTTACTGCACCTTTCTTGATACAGAAATATAAAACCAGCTTGTGCGTGTGTGTTCTATACAGCCCCAGCTGGTATGTTCTCCCTTTACCTGACATTCAGTTGGAAGCTATTGTGGTTCTGGAGACAGCACAGATGGGAATATTTCACAGGATCTTTCCCTACTAATCATCTGCTCAGGTCCTTCCAATTGCCTCAGAGCCCTACCCTCTTGTACCAGCTTAGGCAAATCCATTCTCTCATCGGTATTTACACCCTTCAAATATTTGTACACATGGTTATAATCCCATAAGGGGCAACATGGTCATGCTGTTCTCACAAAGGCTAGTCTGAGTGAAGGAGCACAGCACTCTGGCTGCCACATTCTTACACACAGCAGCCTGGGGCTTGGTTCGCTGAACAGCATCCTATCACACAAATCTGATCTGTGTTTTGACGTAATACTAAAACACAGGCCACAAGTGTAAGGGCCTCCAATTAACAGCAGAGAGCAAAGCTCAGTTCACGCATTTAAACCCGTGAAGAAAGTGAGCACACTTGCAGTCTGGGTTATTTTCCTGCCCCAGCCATGTGCACTATCAATCCAGAAGAAAGTTCTTAACGTGTCTGTTTCCTTCCTACATAGTAAGGAGAGCCACCTTTCTCTCTTACTGCAGCTTACTGCAAAGACAGCTCCATCAGTGCTCCAGAACACCATTCTCTGTGGAAGCATCGAAGCCAAGCTGTCCTGTGGCTGCAAGCAGTATCAGAGCTTCACAGTCAAGGCACCTGAAGTAGGTCCTGAGGTACCTCAGGGTGTCAGCTACTCAGGCCAGGCACTGATTGGCCCAACAGAATTCTCCTCTTTCCCACTCCAGTGATGCAAGGCTGACAGGGCCGAGCCGTCTGATCTCTGCTCACTAAGCCACAATCCCCACAGAGCATCACTCACCTCCGTGTCCAGCTACTGTAACTCCACATGGCAAGGCAAGACACTTAAAATCTTTCTCCTTTCTTGTTCTTGTACTACACCTTCCCCACTGACCACTACCAACCTCTCCTTCAAGCCTTCCACTCCAACGACCCACACACAGCTCTTTGCAAGCACAAGTCCTCCCCCCTTTCCAGTCTATAGACAGCATTAGAAGAAACTGAGCACAAGAAGAGAGGCCTCTGAGGCATAAATGCAAGGCACTGCCTCCTGCATGGCTCTGCCCAAGGTAATGCATTGCTTAAGAACCAGAGCTTGACAATCTGTACAGTGTCAGGGATGGGAAGGATCTCTTGTTCTGTGTTAACTTCCCTCTGCTGTTTTCTCACTCCTCCTCCTGTTCAATTTGACATTTGAGCACCATTTCACTCTTCTGTACACCCCTTTCTTTGTTATGGCCACACACACCAACTAACCCAAGCAACCATCCTGTCAGTGCCTGGCTAAAGCTGCCCCCAGAGAGCAGTCAGAGCAGGCACTCCGCACTGCCCTGCCAACACACCACAAGTACCTGAGAAGGCAAACTCCATCTCAATGACCCATTCATCTCTGCTAACTTCTGCAGACAATGCACATCAGTTTTATGTACACATTCACAACACCTAACAAGGAACTGGTCAAAAGAAAAAACATATATCCACAGGAAATCACACTATTTTCTTTTTCACACAGATTCTAAGAAAGTAGATACTAAAGCATCAAACTAACACTGTTCTTCTTCCACCCCACACTGAGGAGGGAATCAGCTTTCACAGCAGGTCCCAAAGCCACAGGACTGCACGCAGGGTACACCAGACTGCAGCTACTTTCATACTACTTTGGTCCCAGCACTCAGCACTGTGTATTCTATGTGCCTCCTACCAGTTCCCTTCTCTTGCAGAGCCCTGTTAGAATACCTTACCCACAAAAAAAAAAAAAATTCATCAGGGCACGTAGATCTTATTAAACCACATACAGAACAGGTGTCCCTTTAAAGCATGACTCTTTCCCTCTCTAAAAGGCACATGTAGCAGGTTCCCTACTGTCAGGTGTAGACTCGAGTGATGAAAGAAAAATACATAAATGTTTATTAAACCTTTGTTGCCATTTACACCACCAACTTTCACACCCCGGTGCCAAGCTGTTAACGAATTCCCATGCTGTTCCAGAAGACATTTCACAGCTCCTGTCAGAAAAGGGAAGTTTCATGAGGGCAGCACTCGCTGGAAAAGTCTCTGCTCCCACCACCATCAACAAAAAATCACAACCAGCTGTTCGTGGAATAAATGTGTCCTGCCCAAACTGTGTGAGAATCAAGAGCTTCTTCCAGGGAGGGACGGGGCCACCTTCATATATACCTCCTGATACATTTCTGTCTCAACACTGTTTGTGCTAAGACTTATCAATTCCTAACAACCGGGAATAGAAATGATCCATTATAATCCAAGTGACCACAGGCCAGTACATGAGGCTCGGGCCAGGTGGCCGCTGTATGTGCAGGTCACAGCTCAAATGTTCGGACACAGCATCACCGCCCCGGGAGCTCTGCGGCTCCAGGCGGCAGCCGAGGCCGGCAGCCCTACAGCAGGGCCCCTCCGGGCACACAGCCCCCTCAGGGAGGCACACACCACCTACCCCTCTGTGCCATGTGTCCTCTCTGCCAGCCAGGCCCTGCTGTACAGAGCCTGTACAGCTGGGAAGCGCGAGGCAGGGCCCTGCACTCAAGGCACACACCAGCTCGAGCCTCGGCAGCTCTGCAGGGCTGCCGTGGGGAACCGCAGCAAAGGCGGTGTGCAATCCTACAGCAATTCTCTCTGCTGCCACAGCTCTTCTTTCCCCCCAACCAGCTCTTCTATCTGCCACAGAAGACCGTGTTCTAAAAAGAACAGGCAAAGGCAAGATGCTTCTCGCAGGATGAAGTGAAATTGCCATTCCCCTCAGCATCATCCAAAAAAAGAGGGAGCCAAAATGAAACACTTTCCCAGCTCAAAAGGTGACAATTGTGACATGCTAAGTTACAGCTTAGACATCTTTTACAATACCAAAGCTTTGACAAACTCGTTTACTTTGTCCTTGGAGGACACGGAGACACCTACTCATGTCACTGTTTTGCAGAGCATGTGATGCTCAGAGCATTTTGAAAAATGCACCTGAGCACTTTCAGCTTCTCATGTGGATACTGCAATTCAGCTGATCATAAAGAAGAACTGACTGTTTATTAATATGTTTTGCTAATGGAAATCAATTTCAAGCACTAGAACAGAAGCAGACTTGTCCTACAACCATAATGAATAAAGTAAATAGCTTTATTTTTCCCACCTTTCTAACATCAGAAAGTTTTGTTCCCAAATACATCCTTATAATAGCAATTTAGTAGCATGCTTCTGTCAACCCTAGTTAACAAATTATGGCCGTATATGCTATAAATATTTGCATTAAACAAAATAACCTCATAAATCTATTGGCTGTCTCTGCCTGTACCTCACCCCTCAGCTTATGGGCAGGCAAGATACTACAGAACATGCTGCATACTTCAGCTTCATACCTCAGGATCAGCATGGCCTGCAGTATTTGTTCAAGATGTCTAAAAGACATTGGTGGACTGGCCCTTCAGTGTGAAGGCAAATAACCTGACCAAGAGATTTGTTGGCCGATGGATCTTTAAGGTATTTTCTGTCATTCTAAATATTATACCATGTGGGGTTGCCTAGAGGAACGTAATCGCTGCCTTAAAGATGAAAACACCTTAGTCTTTTCTTTTAGACTAATTGCAATTATTAGAGATTCAACTTCTATTTTCTAGTGGAGTAATTTGAGCAGCATATCAAGCAACAGATCAGTATCTGAACCTGCTCATTTTCAAAGCTCAAAAACGCAGCAGCCATTTGCTCCCTACACAGTGACTAATTTCCTTCATGAGTCAATCTGTCTCCTCCTCTCTATTCTCACAATGGAGCAATGCCACAAAAGCAAGGTTCCCCCAAGTGAGATGCTCAGCCAGTGTGGGTCACTGCACTGGCTGACGTGCCCCCTTGGAGCAGGTTTTCTGCAAAGCCTATTCCCCTTTGGAAGTGCCAAGAATCAAATCTTGGCCACCTAATGCAGCATGTTCCACATGTTAGCTCGCAACGTGTAGAGCGACTGCGTTAACTGAGATGGATAGTGCTGTCAACAGAAAGCTGGCTCACCAGGATGGAAACAGTGGGGTATGCTGACCTTTTACACTCAGGAAAAAAAGAGTCCCTAAGATGACACAAAGCATTTAAAATTAAAAACTGAAACAACTAACTTCCTGCAGAGCTTTTACTACCATATTGTGTAAATAAACACATATACATAAACTCTGCCTGTATGAAGAACCTGAGCCTCTCTCACAGAGCAGAGTCTGACAGAAGAAATGAATCATTATCACCCTGCTTGGAAAGAAGTTTGCACAAGGAGACCATGAGATAAACCACTGTCTGGAACTCCTGGATTCAACACTACCATTGCTCCTTCTGTTCCCATGTTAAAATACCGAACTATGCAAAACAAATCAACAGACAAAATTCAAACCCCCAGACCAGTTGCTATTAAACTACTCTAAATGTGCACTGGTTTTATTGGTGATTTGGAGATAAAACAAACTTACAGGCTTCTCATCCAAAAGAATAAGCATTGAAATAACCTGCTTAGTATAAAAAAGCCTCTTGAAATTCAAAGTTCATTCTGGAAAGATTTTTCCCAACCCACCACCTCCTGCCCATCTCCCTCAAGATTACAATTTTAGGTTTGGGGTTTTTTTAAGCTTATATTTTGGGTAGAGAGAGGAAAGCTTTGTTTATTTTAAGATTTTGCTGCTAACAGAGAATCATCTCTGAGTGGAAGGGACTACAGAGCTTTACAAAGGGTTTTGCAGCAATATAGTAGGTAAGTGAAAACAGAAAGCAGCCTGCACATTTAGTCCTATAACTATTTGCAATAAAGACAGCATGCATATATATGTAACCATTATCTACAATGCATAATTTAAAAAATGAAAGACTACAATATGCTGTTGAAAGCTGCAGCCATCAAGCTGTACACCTAAAGGTTCTGTCTCCTGTGCTGACTTCCTCGAAGCAGCAAACTGCTTCATGGTACAGAACAAGTCTGTCATGAACATCCTGGCTGATCATTATCATCAGATTTCACACCTCAGCAAGATCTAGCTAATGCTTTCTAGGCAGGCTAAAAATGTAGGGCTTGTTGTACACCTAGTTTAGGATTAAGCAATTAACACAACTGATACAAACACTTCCAAGATTTGCTATCAATTTTCAATTTTGTTACTTTTCCCTTACATCAAACAACCTCAGGTGCTGGCTTCTGCAGTGTAGAGAAATGGGAAAAAACTATTGAATACCTTGTGCCTGAGCTGCAGAACTGTGGGAATACCCCAGAGCCAGGAGCGCTGTCTCCACCAGCTGGCTAAAGAGCACATCTTTGCGAACCAGAACGAACTCAGCATGCTCTTCTCGATTATCGTATTCAAGAGAGGCGTCTGACTGCTCCACCACACAAAAGACTGGAATCATCAAACCTACATGGAAAAAAACACCAAAAAAAAAACACCAACAAAGCATCAATAAAAGGAACAAGAACTGTGTCATACATGTCTGATTAAACTTGTAAATTAACACACCTCCTAGAAGACTCATTGTAAGTAGAAATCTGCCTTTCTTCCTTGTGGGATAACTTTAGGTTTTTTTCCAAGGAAAATACTGAAGTCTCATCACTTCACTCTTTCAAAAACCACACTAAAAGCTCTAGAAAATACAGTTCAGGAACAGAATCATAGCCAGCATGAAGATGAACAAGATTTCCTAATAAGATTTTTTCAGCACTGCAGAAGTTTTCTACAGTTCCATGAATGTCCCTATTTCTTTCAGGTCATTTCTCCACATTCAGCCATATGAAAACCTGGTACATAAATGCCATTTCTAATTCTCTCTACACAGTGAACTTATGGAGAAATCATCAGAGGCTGGTCCCCTTGGGGGACCCTGGGATATTTGTGCATTTTCAGACCATGGCCAGTCTTCTCACTGTACAAGGAAAATACTCTTACATTGATTTCAGTGAAAATCATAATCCTGTGTTGGCAGCTGATGGTCATTCAGACCCAGAGAGACCCATGGCTGTCTTTCCGCTGCATCCACGAAGAGCGTGAGAGCAACGCTTTTGGAAAAAGGATCAAGGGTGAGGAGGAACCACAGAAGTGGAAAACTCAGGGGGTGGTCTGGATTGAATTTTGTTGTGTTTTATTGTAAATCTACTTTTGTGGTTACAAGATCAAGTTATCTATGGCATTAGATAAATTGTGAGGCACGAACTTCTAGGGATTCTATACTACAGGCAGCAGAGAAACATGCCAATTTGCAGGAAACAGCCCTACAGCGCATTCCCAGAAGGAAGAGGGAACAGACGGAAAACCTACAGAACTGCATGGCCATTTCCACCACCTGCTACAGGCCAGTCTACCTCCAGTCACAGGTGGTTTTTAACTGGTTACATGTAACTTGTCAGTCCCTAGGTAAACTAGAAAATATTGGCGCAGAGAACTATCTCAGCCTAAAGCAGTTTTCCCAATGTGCCATCTAAGGCTCATAATGTCACCAGCAAGTTCACCTCTAAATTTTGTTCTTCAGAATAAAATATAACCACTTCCAGTAGACAACTACAAAAAAGATCTGCGTATATTTATGAATTTCAGACATAAATCACTGTATTCCTGGACCAGACACTTCTGCAAGGGAGAAAGAAGAGAAAGCCACATTTCATTTCTCCTTCACAAAGTCTATTAAATATTTCTGAGCTACTGTCAGTAGCTTCAAAACTCAGTATCTACAAACCAATAGCTATATATCCCTTCAGAGGCGTCATCCTGCCCTGAAATAAATACAGTCTTATCAGTATCTGCTAAGGAACTTAAATACTCCTTGTCTTGAATTTCAAGAGACTAGATCTACTTTAAAATATATTTTAGATACACAATTCTCAGTTAGTGACTTATCTAGCACAGAGTGGCTCTCAATTTGACATTCTAACTTCAGGAGCTACACACTACAATATCCACTTGATGTGTTTCAGTTCTTTGTTTTAAAACACATCTCAAAGTAACATGAAAGAAGGTTACAGCATCACACTGATACTGCTCCCTCTTCACTGCTTCATTCTGGGTTAAACTGATGCAATTTGCAAGTTCAAGCAGCCAAATTCTCACACATAGTGCTAAAAAAATTCTCAACGAAAAAAAAACTCTAGGTGCTTTCCTGAAAAGACAGTACATAAGTCATCATGTTCCCCTGAAATCAGTGACAAAATTTCTTTTCCTGTCAAAGGTTAAAATTTGAATTCTATTTGTCCATACACCATTTAACTAGTTAAAACAAAAATAAGTCTCTTTAAGTGACAAACTTCCAGTCCTGTCGAACACACAGGCTGTCACAGCACTTTTGATGGGGCTATTAATGTCTTAGTAAAAGATTAAGATAATTGGCCAAATGCTGAGGCTGTAATATCAGTTGTGTAAATTACATTTTGGCAAGACAGAAGAAGTGGTGAAGCAAACTGATGAGAGGGATGTCACACTATCTTTTATGCTCCTGCCGGATGCTTTCCTTGTCATACAACAGCCTCTCCTTTTCAGCACAGAAGTGGCACCTACTCTCTGCACTCATCCTTTACTGTCTGAACATAAACAGGATCTCAAATGCTAGAGCAGATGCCATACTAAATTATATCACTTTATGGATAGCACAAAGTACCTCACACGACTCCTGCCCATGATGATTTTCCTGCCCCTTCCTGCTGCCCATGCTTGCAGGAACCCTGCTAAAGAAACAGCTTTTGAAATAACATCTCTGAACTCAGTGACCCAGAGTAACTGATGATAACCTGCTATTAGTACCTTAAAAACAGAGAGCAAAGGCCAGGTTACCACATCTGTCATTACTGACCCATTCTCATGCCTCTCACTATAGCACCTGGACTCTCAATACTGACTTTAAAAATAAAATAAAAAGCAACAGTAAGCAAACTTATTTCCAAGCCAATCTCACTCCAAGGAAGTTTCAACTGCTTTGCTCTCTATTTCACATTTTAGAGCATTAAACTGTCATATAGCCAACAAACTTACTACCTCAAACTTCTGTTTCCTAATGTTATCTGAAAATAAATATACTTTCAGTATGTTGGAATCAAAAGGAAAAACATCTGCAGATGCCAACATGCTCTTTACATGCTGGTATACACCATGGCTTGCTCCTACATGCATATATTACACCTCCAGCTCGCTACAGGGCCCTTAGAGAAGAGCAATACAAGTTAGTCACTACTCACTGTCATTCCAGTTGAAGAAATTGGAGCAGTACTCAGAGAGCTGGAGACCAAGCATCCGTAACAGTCTCACATGCGGTGCTACTGCTGCACAAGCCAGCCTTACTCATAAATCCTGGAACTCCTCAGCTCTCTCCCTCACGAGCGATCAGCCAGAATCGCTGTCATCCTCCCTCGCCCGTGCTCACGCACGCAGCGGGCTGAGGTCCCCGGCACTGAACTCGCGTGCACTCCTCTCCCAGCTTTCCAGAGAGGCTGCAGGGAGTGATGCCGCACAGCTCATGGTACATGCCACACCGCATTGCTTTTCACACAGGGAGAAAACGAGGAGCAATCCGAGGGCTAAAAAGGAAAGAGTTTGTCTCCTTAAAGAACAAACACAATGCTAGTACGCACACAGAACATTACCAGCAATTGCAAGTCATACTACAGGCTTTTTCTCCTTGATTTTGATTAACGTAACTGACTCATGAACAGCTCTTTCACGCTTCCCGCACAGCTTTGACCCCATACATACGGCATCTGCATTAAATGTCAGGGGAACGTAAACCAAGACCTACAGAAAGGCTTTTATAAGGACATCCATACACGGCAAGAATTCCATCTAACCAACAAAAGAGAACAGTGAAAAACTATTCCCACCACTACCCAGAAGAAGAGAATGGTTAGCAGCAACCAGTATCTCTGTATAACACACACATTTGAAAGCAAATCAGAGATGAGATTTAAGCTCTGCTGTTGCTTTCACAGAAAAGCTGCAATGTACAGAGAGTCTCTGTAAACATACTTGCATTTTTTGCCAAGACTCTTCTAAGGGGCAGAGAAATTAAGAAGAAATTAAATGTGTATCAAAGAGACCAAATGCACATTTCCCCCTCCTTGCCCATTTTAGTCTATAGTTTTATTTCACTGAGAAGTAATCAACTCTTTAAAAATGAAGGAAAGAGAAATAGATATTTCATTACAGAAGTGAAAACCCAAGATACTCTGCTGCATAAAGCATTCATTTCTACAAAAAAAGACTTAGAGCCAGTTAAAAGTATTATCAATCTGCAATCATACAGCTCCCTGGAAAACATTTTCAGCTGTAAGACTTCCAAGTAAAAGCTGCAGATTTCTAATGACAAACTAGAAGGAAGAGAAGAAAGCAGCTATTAAAAAGTCCTGCACTTTCTTTTGTTCATTTGGAAATAATACACTGTCCAGTGCATGCTTTTTTAAGTAATAGGTGATACTATTGACACCTAACTTCTATGCATGGTCTGCTTGCACAGAAGCATCACAGGCAGAGCAGAAAGCTGAGAGCTCTTACAGCCACCCACCTCTCCAGCCATTAAAAAGGGAACAGTGTTTGTGCATCCTAATAACTATAAAATGAAGATCAACTAGAAAGAAAAAGTGCCAATAAAATTCATGTCTTTTTAGATTAAAATCTCTTTCCATCAGGTTAAGTTTTGAGTCCCATCAAGGTGTTATTTAATTTTATCTAATTTGAACAATTTCCAAACATCAGGTTGATTAATTTCAACAGCATGCTGTTATGGAAAGATTTACTGTACAGAGGTTGTCTAGCAGGGAATTAATAAAGAAGCCAGTTCTTTGCCCTGAGTAACACGAGGTTTTAAGACTTCCCAGATTTCTAGTGGGAATACTTCACAGCACAAGCATGTTTTCTTCTGGGAGTGAAACCCACCAAAATTATTAAAAACTGAGATCAAATGGTGGTGTCAAACCCAAAGGAAATCATTCTACAGTGGAGAGATTTTTATCAAGTGAAGAAAGTGGAAAATAAAGTTGTTGTTATTATTGCTGTTATGCTTCGGGTTTTTAAGTTTTGTTTGTTGGCTTTTTTTTTGTTTTGTTTTAAACAGAATACAGACACACATGCAGAGTAATCTTCCTCAAAGACAAAGCAAATTTATATGGTTTGGAGTTCAGAAACCAGGACATCTACTTGAAAATTCATAAACTACTGAAAATTCTTCATTACTTTATGTAGAAAACATTTTCCCTAGCAGAGACTGCAACATGGGCCACTCTCTAAGCTGGCCTTTCCACAACAGAGAAA
>WAAG01086877.1:18200-32128 GCA_013390105.1 Tichodroma muraria | reverse complement strand
AAAAAAAAAAAGCAATAAAAATAGCAATAAAAAATAGGCAATAGCAAGAGCAGAATCCATAAATGCTTATTTCCACGCACATCTAAAAATCATTGAAGTACAAGCAACATTGCTTGGATTTCTAAGATGAGACCCTTACTCTACAACAAACTAAGAAGCCCAATTAGCAAAGCATGGATTGTCTTGAGGAAATTATCTAGATAAAGATTCCATATATTTAACAATAAAGCATGCTTCCACAAATGGCAGTAACCACAGGAAGCAATCAAACTGCAAACATTTCCTAAACCTAACCTACTTCTGTTCTTTCTTCAGACAGAGACCTTTATCCAGCAAAGGCAGTCAAGGGAAAGCAGTCCATTTATTTATTTCTCTCTGCACCGCAGTAGAGTTGACCTTATATATACAGATTTGGTATTTTAACTTCTTTCCCTTTCTTCTAAACAAATTTGAAAAATGAACCTAAACTGAGAAAAATGCTTTAAAAGGCAGAAATCGACACAGGAGAGGTTTGCCAGTTCTCCTTTTCACATCCTGCAGCTCTAACTGAAAAGTCAGAAGCCAATTCAGTTTGACAGTTTTCATTACACAGAAATACCTGAACTTCTGCAGCAAATATGCCATCCTGCATCCTAAAGTGTAACATAAATTCATAATTTCCTTTTTGAAAAACTTAACCCCACCACTAAGTTAATAAAAAAAAAAAAAAAAGGAAAGAAAAGGGAAGCTTTAAAGCCTCAGTGTGCCACTTCTTTGAAACAGCGTAAACTGCAAATCCTGAAGTGATCAGAAATTAAAACCTAGTTCACATGCTAACAATCAGGAGGTTTCTATTAAAGACTTGACTAGCTGAACAAACATAAAATCAGAGAATCATTTTGGTTGGAAAAGACCTTTAAGATCACACGTAACTATAGAAGATAAATTCATAATTAGAAAAATCAACAGCACTCCAAAATGTGGGGTGTTTTGTCCAGCTGGCTGGGGCTTTTTCAAGAGGAAAGACATCAAATAGTATTTGTGGAAAAAAGGTGGTTTTTTTCAATCTCAACGCCACTTTTGTTTAAATCACAGCATAGCTGTAGCTGATGGTGATGTGAGATCTTCTCCAGAAAATCCTGCAGAGTCCAGCTGAGGGCCACAGATGCAGGAGATACAAGAACAGGCTAAACAAGCACAGTCACACCATTTCCACAGGGCCACACATACACAACTATTCATGCTCAAGAAGGAACTGACTTGAAGCATATTCCAGGTTCAGCCCATGGCAGTGCAATCCTGGGATAAGGTGGAAGAGACAGAACTCCCTCATTTCAGCAAGCATTAGGCATGTGCATTAAGGCTCACTTTCAAGTCACACCATAAATTATGAATACAATTAAACTGGACAGCATATAAGTTGTTGGCACTTAACTTATTTACAATAAATGCTTGGTTTGGGTAAATGGACTGTGTTTCAGCCTTTTACTTATCAAGCACCAGCTTACAACAGTCTCATTAGGAAGCTGAGAATTTTCACTGTAAATCTTTTTTAATGGGGACTGAAGGAATGACTTGGCAGTTGTTTGTCACTAACCACTCGGAACCACGTGAAGAAAGCCGTGTGCACGCACTGACAGGCGGCCAGCGGGAAATCGCTGTCAAATACAGGAGACTGTACCAAGATCTCTGCAACTGTACAATCCTATGTGGCATCAAGCACCTCATTACAGCAAAAGGTTTTGTTTAAAAACAAAGACCCTACTTGCTGCTAATCCTCTACTCTCCAGTGTGCTCTAGACAAAATGCAAGATATCTGATTTTGCATACAAGCAGTAATGTGATGCTGTTAAACTCCTACTCTTCATGGGTTTATAAGCTCGCTGCAAATAATTTGTTCCAGGATGCAATTTGGTAAAGAAGAGCTCAGTCCACAGATGACTTTAATACAATGTTTTCCAAAGAAACAAAATCATGTTAAATAACATTATATCATAGAATTTTTCTTCTTTGGAGGGCTAGAGGAAGTAAAACTAAGGACAACATCTTTCTACTCTTCCTCGGCTATTTTTTCTGGCTTTACATATTCAATAAATCTGTAGGCAGGAAATGCATTTCTACATTTTATATTTTAGCCAATGGAGAATGCAAACCACAAGGTATTATTTACATCTTTCTTCAGCTTCCAGTCCTTTCTGTGGCTTCAGTCTCCCAGCCATCACAGCTATCCCAGATCTCAGGAAGTCTTATAAATAAGTCACTACTGTCTCTGCAGATGCCCTCTGCTTCTGACAGCTTAACTACCCAACAAATCCTCCTAGTTGAAATAACAGCCTTACTGTTTAACACAAAATATTTCAGGCCACTATCCCACCACAGAAACATATTATGAAACTCAAAACTTGATTCGATAGTGCTTGAATTTCTAAAAAGTGGTATAAAAGGAAAGCCCTATTTAGAGCATGTGCTGTGACAAACAAGAAATGAGAAAGAGAAGAACACCAAGCATTTACCTCTAGCACAGCCTCTCCTGCGGCATCCCTCTTCTGGGACAGAAGTGTTGCTCGCAGGAGATGAGGCCTCTTCTTAGTGAAAGTGAATCAGCTGTTTCTGGTAACAAATCCCCTTTGTTAAACCAGTTGCACTAACTCAACACGAAGTTTGAATCTGTCACACCGGTTGAGTTCACAGACTTCTCTGTGAACAGGAGCAGCCCCACTGGGACTTTGTGCCACCCTGTTAGCCCAGGGACAGCCACACACAGGGCAGCCAGGAGGCAAGAGCAATTAAACAGGAGAATAAAGCACTTCCACCTCTCCAATTAAAAAAGCAAAACTGAGAGCAATGATAGCCCAGAGCTCAAAATACAGGTTTGAGGGAGCGCGAGTGAGAAGGCAGCACTAACAGCTGTCCAGGTTGCTGCAGCAGAAAGCTCAGCCCCACTCCGTGACAGCAGCACCACCAGCATGCAGGAATCCTGGAGAGTACCAGCACCATGCTGCTCGCCAGAATCACACACAGGCCTTCCAATCCATGGAACAGAATCACAGAATCAGTTAGGCTGAAAAGGACACTTAATATAATTGAGTCCAACTATTCCCATTGCAAGGGAAAAGGTGAAGACGCTATAGCTACGTTTTTCCTAAATAAAACAGCTCAGTTGTTTCAACTTGTTTCCCAGTTACAAAAGAATAAAAAATACTCCACAGCCATACTTTATAGTGTGAACTAAATTGAAAATATGCTCCTTTCACTCTAAATCAGTGGAATGAACACTTCTAAAATCAGATTACTTTTGTTAAAAAATCATCTTAAGTCATTAATTCCCTATAAGTTTTAGGTTTTGGTTTCTTCAACTTAAAAACAAGTATAGGGTTTGTGAGGGGTTTTTAGTTTGGGGGACTACTTACTTTCTGCTTCTTTTCTCTCGAAAACGTAACAGAATTCGCCTAAGGGACTAAAGACTCTCTATGCCAAGTTCCACCCAAAATTATTTTTAATGACCAACATTTTTAAACCCTGAAAACTGGAACCACTAATAAGCCCTTAAATTCAGTGGTGCTAGCAGATGCCACCATATTATGTAATTTTTGAAACAAAAAAAAATCTTCTAGCAAAAGCATTTTAATGAAGGTTCTATTAACTAGTCTCCTAGTACTGGGATAAGTCCCCTGGAATGCAACAGAAAAGCCTTCATAGCTGGTTTGAGGTTTTATTTCTGGAGAAGTGCTGCAGACCACACTCAGGCCTATTTTGGGGTCTCCACTGAGACCCACCAGCAAGTTCTTTCCTCCTTCATATCCATCCCTCTGTGAACCACCCCCTGGCAAGAAAAAGAAAAAATCTTATCACCCCTTCTCTGTGTTATAAGATAAATGTCTCCCAACCTACACCTCTGCCTTCAAACTCACTTGCAGTCTCCACCAGTGAAACAAGCTGAATTATCTGCAACCACTGTAACCACTGCCTCCTTCCCTCATATCTCATACATACTGACAGCACTAGAAAACCTCATTTCTAAGTGACAATGTCAACAGATATGGCAGAACTGGCTAAGACCAGAGTTACAAGCATGCACACAAGAGGACGAGCCACATTAAACTCTCTCTGAATAAAAGCTGTCAAACTCAATGGTCACTGATGAAGCTCTTCATCCTGCTTCACAAGGGTAACCTTGTGAACCCCTGCTTCAGCAAGGGTAAGGCTATTGCTACAGCAATATCATTACTAGATGGCATTTTTCTGGTAGAAGGAGACCACAGAAATCTTCATCAGATCTTCAGTGGGAAAATAAGTGGAGGAGAGAATCACAAATCAGAAAATGTAGAAGCCATTCTATCCTCCAGAAGGCAGCCAACTTCCCCCTCTGCCTCCCTTTTCACCAGTCAATACAGAGTCTTCAGACAGTCTGCACCTACACAGCCCAGCATGGGTCAGCAACTGGCCTCTGGGGCTTGGCCTTTACTTACAACTCCAATCTCTCACACCCTTGTGGACAGAGGGCAATTTCTGAGCGGCCTTCTCTGGTACTGCCTTACAACAGAGTTGTGGGTGAACCACTCTACAAACATAAGATCACACATTTAACAGCTATCAGTTTGAACATTACTCCTTTAGGAATATTTACATTTATCTGCCAGCAGGTCACATTAATCTAATGGGTTTAATAACTACCAGATCTTTATCAAACAAGTCATGAGGTCAAGGAACAAAAGTTAACAGACACATTCTCTTTCTCAGGTATGCACAGTACACTTCATCCAGTTAGGAATATTTTGGAGCAAGGGTGGAAAAGACTTACCTATAGGCTGACCTACTTTGTGATCCACTTGTGTGTGAATTTACTTGTGAAGAGTCAGCAGTGCTTTTGGGGCTCAACATGCTGAATTGCTATATTATTATGGTACAGAGCTACACCAGAGAATTAAGATACTTCTGCTAGTGCAAATGCATGTGCTCACTGAGAGGTGTTGGCCAAAGAAAGCAGATTACATCTGTGCTCCAAAGGCCAAACTGGCTCCCAGTTCACTTTTGGATGCCACTCCAAATGTTGATTTATAAAGCTGTATGATACAGGACTAGAGCCAAGGCTACTGTAGCAAGGCCCTGTATTCCTATGTATGGTACAGCAGAAAGGACACTTGTGCTTACAGCTCTAGGAGTCAGAGAAAATGGAGAGCCAGGATCCCTCAACCTCAGGCCTTCAAGTCGAGCCTTCAAGGTCTGGTCCCTTAGCAAGAGGCACACAGATGCACGGCCCCTTGGCACAGGGCCTTTCTGCCTTTTGGTTTTTAATCTGAACCCTGAGATGGTGAGGTAGCTGAAGGGCCACAGAAGAGAAAGTCCCAGGTAGAGATGGCTTAAGAGACCAAGTACTCTTATTTGCATTCATGTCCAGAGATTTGAAGAGGGCACAAAAAAAACCAAAACACCCCCCCACATGAAGTAGCATAGCTTTTCATTTTGAAAGAGAAGGAATTAATTTTTACTACTTTCTACCTGTCCATGGCAGTCTCAAAGCTGATCTAGGCGGCAAGATCAATAAGACACTGTGATCATACTAATGTCATCAGAAAGGCTCAGTACATTCATTATTATGCCAGACCCAGACACTCAGACAGTGCCTAACTTGAGCATTACTGTCAAGCAGTATGTCTACTTACTGCATACTTGCTCACAGGAGTCCATATGAAGTCTACTACCCAGACTTCCAGCCTGAGAAACAAACTACTTTAAAGAAAACGGAAAATTAAAAAAAAAGCTCACACTTCTGTTACTCTGCATTTTCTCTAAGTCTAAAAATTGGTACCATGTATGATAGGTCCACCTCATTTTTCTTAATGATGTTTTTATTATTCTTTCACTCAATTAAAACAGAAATGGATATTGCATCTTCTGACTGTATAATTGTTATTGTAATCTGTTTTCGATCACTGCTAGGGAAATGGGTCCAAAACAACATAAACTATCCACAGCCTCAGAATACAAGTCATTTTCTTTTACTACGATACTTAAAGAGACATTTATCATGTTTCTCCGCTAACATGTTTGTATTATGGCAAAGAAGTTATTTGTAAGTTGGGAAAAGACATTATGAAAATCACCTTTTACTCCAAAGTATTGTATAACTCATAATTTATAACCACATTTCTTAATAACCATTCAAAATAATAAGGCTGGAAATTGTGCACATCTAATTTTAATATATAAATAATGGAAATGCATATAAACCAAAATATGCTCAAAATATGAATTTATATTACTCTCAAAAATATAGGCTGCTTGTAGTTTTGAAAATAACATGCTTCATTTCCAATATACGCCTGTCAGTTAAATTTATGGCAAAACATTCTCCGTGAGTTTAGATTACCAAGATGGTAAATACTTCTTTGTGAGTTTCCTCACTTATCTGAAGCTTCCGTCCAAATGCTGACAAAGTCAGCAACTTCTCAAGAGTGAAGGGCTGGTGATATCCAAGTAAAGACAGATAAATCTAGCCCCTTCTCAATGTTACAAATAGAATGGAACAGCTGAGAGAGAGACAAAGTAACCTTGTAGCTGTACGCAGCTATACAAATCATGCTTTTGATGTAAGAAACTCCCCTCCCAACATCTCATGCCAGGTTTAGTACCTTTGAAAAGATTTGCTGTCAATAGTGCATCTTTTCATCTCAGTGTGTGTCTCTGGGGAACAAATGAGGAAGCGTATTTAAGTGGAAGACATTTCTACTGCATTCTGAAAACGCAGTGGGTATATGGTTACCCCAAGAGATGCTGCAGCCTCATATAAAACAGTGTCTGACAGGTACTAAAATTTTTCTGACCTTCTTTACCTTGCTGACATTGCTACTAACAAGGTACAATTGTGCTCAAATTGTTTAATATTGCATGACCATCTGATACAAGGACATCAGTTAGAGCACAATGACTAAACATTTTTAGCCAGATAATTAGCCAGATAATTTTCTATTTAGAAAACAAGTCATATGCTTAGTTTCTTATCTGGAGCTACCTCTCCTTTTTCTTCAAGTTCTTTCTGTTCCCTTCATACAACAATGACAATCTTCTCTTTTTCCAAACATTGCTGCATGAAACACCAATAATCATTCAGCATTCAACAAGAAATTGAAAATATATCTTGAGTTCAGACACAGCATTCCTGCCCTAGCACCCATCTTACCAAAACATCGCTGCAGGGCTCACACTTCATTTTTTAAACAATCTGTAATTTATTTGCATAGTTTTATTCTAAGTAGAAGGGCCTCCTGGAAGAGGTTTTACATAAGTCCTCAGATACTGGCAACGTCGACATTCACACCTTTAAAAATCAAAGAATTACACTTAAAAACCCAAAGCAAAACACAATACTAACCAACCAACAAAACAAACAAAACCTTTCAAACATCTTTTATAAGAGTGTTTCAATGTCAGCAGCCCTAAATTGCTAATAGACAAATGCCAAAATCTCGTATATTTGTAAGCCTTCAGGGGACACTCACAGAGCTAGTAAATATATTAAAAAAGAAACAACACCCAAACAACTAAAATACTATTTCATGGGTTTTTTTAAAGTTCCCTGAAATAGAAGAAATAACAGTGGAAATATAAAATATTTTTTTCCCCTACCAATATTTGGATCAATGCAAATGAAGACGGGAACAAAATATACTCAACAGCTGCAGTACGTGCTTTCATACAAACTGCAAGAACTCTGGATGGAAAAAAAAATCCCTAACTATAGAATAGTGACAATATGGACAACATGCCTCGCTGGCTGAGAATGTATCACACATTAAAGCAGTCAACACTTGGGAGCGGCCATGAGAACCTCAACTAGATGGGGTAACAGCTGCCCCAAATGAAATGGCAAAGAGTATTTTCTGTCTTTCATACCACTAATCAATGTAAACTCATTTGTCTGTAGCCCCACAGCAGAGACGCTGCTGCTGAGCATTCTGCAACAAGTACAAAGCTTCTTGGAGGGCAATTTTTTTTAGTATCACTAGAGGCTAGAGAACATTTCTCAAAAGCCATCAGATACTCAGCTGCCTTTTGTCTGCTGTGACTATTTCTTACATCTGCATTAGTGACACATGCCACCGTGGCGACTGATGCAGCTGACCCCGGACACTTGGTGCAGTAGGAACCAATTATCACGAGGCGATTTTTTCAGAGCTAGAAAGAGCTCTGGCTCCCTGTTCGACACAGCGGGCTGGTTTCAAAGCCACTCTGAGCTTCAAAAGGAGAGCACGCTCCTCCGGTAGTCACAGAGTACGAACCAAGCACAGGTTATCTCCAACAAACCCCCGTCCTATCAATTCAAAGGGACTTGGTAATACTTTATACCTTGAAAAACTGGGCCTTTAATCCTAGAAACACAGCAGTAGTTACTAATTTAACTAAATTATGAGGAGCAGTAATTAAAGGCCTAACTTAGCTATGCCTTGCAATTTGGGATTCAAAAGAAAATCTTCCCAAGTCTTACAGATTTTCAGCTACTTTGAAAAGTTTAAAATAAGATTTAAAAGCAGGTTGGGGACTGCTCAATCACAAAAATAAGAATTTTCCTAAACAGGTCACACAGGTGTTTGGTGAACATAAATACATGACTGCAATAAACCTCTTCATTTTACAGCACCATGGTTGCCATATTGTATTACCACGTCTGTGTCAATGTGAGTGACAAAAATCTTACTGGTTGAAGTATTTGACTTAAGCTCCAGACCACCGTCGTGGCCCTTTTCCTCCCCATTCCACACAGACAGCTCTAAAGAAAACATCAATAACAGAAAGTAACTGCAAAAATAAATATTCAGGCTAGTATNTTCGTAACAATAAAAGTTTAATACTGTTGGCCTCCCTTCAGTGTCTGAATTCTTCATCTAAATTGACTATTTAATTTCTTGAAAATATGTTACCTCATTGGCATCTTTGTAGTTTTTAATATGATTTTGCCATCTTCTTTAGGCACAAAAACAGTTCTGGGGAGTCACTGAAACCTTCTGTTAAGGTGAGTTTGACAAAGAATTGCCCTATAAATAATTGACAATAAATATACTATGTTCTATCCTAGTGAAACTAAGAAAAGGCAGGACCCGACTTAAAAAGGGAGGAGTAAACAGAGAATTAATATGGACTATTTCAATTATGTTGGTTGCTTTTTCTTTCCTTTAGTTTATAATAAGACTAACAGCATGCAGTTAACTAACACGGCAACGGGTGTGGGGAGGAAGCAGGGAGATGACTTGAAACGCCTAGGAACTGTTGTGGGAGAAAGAAAAAAATCTTACTACCACTAATCTTAAATCTTGAATTCAAAATTGTTGGTGTCTTTCTGAAGATGCAACTTAAGGATTCCAAAATTACCCTAAACATCAAATTATGTCTAGGTCATTGAATGGGTGGATACCCTATATTCTGTTTAATGCGTATGTTCAATTGCACACATACTTCAACCAACTGTGTCTTTATTTTAATAACACACCGAGCACTGAAAACACATAAAGAAAGACTATTTTTCTACCTCAGCAAAAATACAGCTGATACACTGCGTGACCCTTCAGGAGTGACTACTCTGTTTGTTCTATTTACATGACATAGTCTGATTGGAAAAGGGAGAGAGGAGTGAAGATGAGCAAAAACACCGGAAACCCATTTTTAACAATCAGTCCCAAAAAAGAAATCACAGTCCTTCTTTTCTTACTGTTCCTATTAAATTAGAGGTTTCTTCCTCATTATGTATCAGAAACATGTACAATCCAAGATTTTACATTTCTTCCAAATCCCTACTGAATTATATTAAATTACAAAGCAATATTTTCCAACTACGCAGCCACAGATAAAACATAAAATATAAAACATAAAAATACATCTATGCTGCTTCCTGAAACTAACAAGGATTTGCGGCTTTCGCACTTCTGTATTTCAATGCTCTTAATTCTTCCAAACAGCTACGTATTTCTTTCAGGCAGCAGGAAGGTATTCTTCATCTAGGATCTGGGCAGGAATCTAAAACTTAACCTTTCGCTTCGCTCAATTCCTAAGGACAAGTGAAACCTACTTCCTTACTGCGTTCAGGATGCCATGTTAACTAACCACTTAGAACAGAGGAACAAATTTGATCAGGCTGTATTCTTCCGTCTGCACAGAAGTGAATTTTCGCTCTAGTCAAGTACCTTGAATCCTTGTAAAGATATAAAAGGTAGTACGAACCCTACAATATTTTTACAGAAATATGTAGAATGGACCTTGACAAACAGCTCTCTAACCATCAGCCCATTTTTCTGTCACCCCAGAGATATATTAAAACTGATTTCTAACTACACTTAAGCAGACACGACCACGACGCACTGAACTTTGGGGGCTCACAGCAGTCACCACCAGTGCTCGGAAGAGTCGCTGTATTCGCGTTTCTGGTACATCTGACTTTGTACAAGCTCCATAACTACAGCTACTGATTAACACCCTGATCATACACTTTGGTTTGAATTGCCTGAAATCTTTTCCCTCCATTAATATTCTGTAAACTGAATCACAGTTTTTAACAGTTAAATGAATATGAACATATTAACCGGACTGCATCAAACTAATCTAAACAAAAAATCTTTTGCAATCATCTCCTGGTCCAAATTTGAACATGTTCACTTGTCTATCATTTGTTTCTATGCTGTTTTTTCAGCAAAACCAAACTACAGAACAGCTCATTCTGTATACTGGCATTTTAAGTTGCTTTCAGAAGCTTTTGATGGTTATTTTCTACGCTCCTCAAATGAACACACACACACATATATATATATATATGCACATCCACTCTTACACAAACAGGTTCACAAACTGCAATCAACAATTCTGTAAATATAAATTTCCTAGCCGTTAATCATCCCTCTTTTTTTTAATCCTTATGGAGTGAATTACTAACTGAGAGGAGACGCCAATTCTAGTAAGTGAATGTTACCCAACAGGGATATAAAGCTGTCAACACCATAGTGCTCTTGCTTGCTCTAAACTCTCTCCCAGGCTTCATATGTTTTTTAAAGTGATATTAGCCTTTTTTTCCAAGGAACCTTACTCTCCTTAAAATCTGAGCACTTATATTTTATTATATACAGGTTTTAAAACACACTGGTCAGATAACTGTTGAAACGTTTTAGAAAGCACTGGGTTAGTCAGGCAAACCAAAACTGGGCTCTAACACGTTGGACTGACGCTAACAACACTGTAAACAGTACCAAAACTTCTAAATCTCCTATTAAACACAACCTTTAGGACCTCATTTATCTTTTTAGTGACCTTCACTAGATTATTTTAGTTGCTGAAATGGCCCTCTGAATTAAGAACATTCATGTTAGGAATAAAAACCCAGGAAAGTCATAAGGCAAAATTTCTCATGAGAACAACTGATTTTCTGTCTGCATTACAAAAGCTTGTTTGAAAACACTTTTTCACTCATAAAACTAGAGAGAAAGCTAGAAACACCAATAGCATTATATTTCTCTATTTCTCAGGGAAGTCACTAGAAAAATAATTGCACCAAACAGCACGATTATAAACTGGTTACCAAAGGTCATCAGGCTCATCATAGCAGCAGGTAGTTGAGAGCTTATTGCTCTGTTCTCACGAACTAACTTCAGAAACTGATAATACAACAAAAAGCCACTTGACAAATAGGAAGGAATTTCAGCATTTACATATATCTAAGGCCCAAAATCAGATGAGAAAAAGCATTACTAGCACTTGGCTTTGCTTTCAAAATCTTTAGATACACATTATGGAATTAAAAAGAAAACAAAAACTAAAATGGTCTCTAGTTTTTTGGTAAAGTATTTCCATTCTTGTCCCAAATGAAATTCACATTCAGTAAGCATCAGCACTTGTTAAAGCCCAAGAAATAAGAATAAACAAAAACACTGACAACTGAAGCCTTGCATGTCAATTCACTACGACTTTCAGTAGTTTCCTTTTTGTCAGACTCTAAGCACAATAGTAGGAGAGTCCCTATCAATATTTATTTAAAATAATTTTATACTAATTTGCCAATAAACTAAAAGTAAGCCCTTCCACAAATGTCTAGAACTGCATTTCACAACTTCAGTAAAAAAATTAGTAACATCACAGTAATCACTGCGAAGATACAGACTTCCAAAAATACCCGAAACAGGTGTGATCTACATACAGGTTCTTAAAGATCAAACTTGAAAAAGAGCAGAACAAAAATATCTGGAAACTAGCTATGTTGATTTATTGTGAGAGTATTTCCAGGAGAAAAAAAAAAATCAATTTTAAACAGCACCATTATCTTATTAAAAAAAATCTGCCTTAACTAATTTAGTATTGAGTATTATAGAATGTAGGTAAGTATTCCTTACAAGAATACAAGAATAATTTTCTTCTTGCTTTCAGTATCATCAAGGAGTAATGAATAACTTTGATTATGAACAGCTTAAACCTAAAGAGACTGAGACTGTTTAAAGAACACCAGCTAAGGAAAAAAACCAAAAAAACTCCTGCATTTCTTATTCCCCCACACTTCTACACTCCAGTCTACAACACCTTTATAAAAGAGCTGAAGAGTAATGAATGAAAACCTAGGCTCTTAAAAGTTTGCTTTCAGAAATGAAAGTCTTATTCTTGAGTGGAAGAAACCTTCCACAGCTTAATAGGCCAGATTCAGGCTGAACCACCGATGTAACTATAAAAGCCGTTGAATTTCTCTTGGATAACACAGCTGCAACTAGAAAGCAAACGTATATTCCAAAACATTTAAAAGAGTTCTCTTAAAGTATATTTATATAAATGCCCCAAGGAAAAAGATTTCAGCTTTAATTCTAACATTCCTTTAAAAATCAAGCAGCTTTAATGCCTAAGTCTCAAAAAGGCATCTAAAACTACATATGCTACTTTTTATATGATTAACTAGCTCCTTTTCACAATTACCCAAATTATTTCTTCACCAATTTCTAAGTGGAATAGTATTACAAGTCGTTCACTGCAAAGCTGTTTCTTTTTTTTCCCCTACATTGGAAGAACACAGAGACGAGGATTAAAAACCATATATATAGAAACATTAAAAACTAGTGAGCTCTCTTACCCTTCATTAGGTATATAAATGAATCCTATGCTTTTAAAATAAAATCTGCAGCTCCTTAGCAAACTTCAGCAATTAGGAAGCCTATTGAGCCAAAGAGGTCTAAAACAAGCATCTAATGGTAAAATCGCTAAATAAACCTCACGTAATAGAGAGTCATGTGACGATCATTTCAATGTATCTCTCGAAATGCCATTTACACAAACTCCTTAAGTATAAACAACAATTATGTGTTACCGCTCTCTCATTTTAAAACACAAATACAGAGGTTTTTTTTAAGGTAAAGTTATTGGTGGCCTTTCCTGCAGTATTCTGCTCACAACATCTGGCTAATTTCAAGATTTTAAAATATATTTTTACTAACACGAGGCTGCACTGTCTTAAACACAACATCATCAGAGTTAAGAAGAAAAAAGAAGGCATTTAAAAGAAGTGACTGGAAAGTTTATCTGCTTGGAACAAAAGGAGGGAAAAAAGCAACCACGCACCTAACATGCTCTTAACACAAAACTGACCAGCAACTCGATAGCAAAGTAAGAAAGATTAAGTATTCTAGAAAAATGCAGGAAAACTGCAAAACTAATGCTCAGTATATTTGCTGAAAGAGCTGAACCTTACACATGCCCTATCCTCTTTTACAACAATTGCTACAAAGTGCTGCTTACCGAAAGAAAAATAAAATCCCAAAATGCAACCATGAACGCTCCTGTTTTTCCCACCCCGGTGACCCCATTCTTAAAGCTGTGACGGTGGGTGTTAACGCACCTAACCGGTGTCACCTGCACCCGTGAAGGCAGCCCGACCGCCCGCACCCAGCCCGGCGGCGCTGCGCTGCCCCGCGGGCGCTGCCCAGGCCCGCCGCCCG
>WAAG01086874.1:2892-27534 GCA_013390105.1 Tichodroma muraria | reverse complement strand
AGAAAGAAAAAAAAAAAGAAATTCTTCCACTCCTAAAACAACAGTTAAAAAGAACGCATACTGAGTCAATAAGGAAGGAATTCAGCTGCTACCTAGAAATAACCAGGAGGTCTGGGGGGGAAATGTTGGTGAATATTGATCCCTACGAGTACAGGGAGCAGGAACACTAAGCCAGACTGTGAGGAGGCAAACTTTGAAAAAGCAATTTGGAGACCATTCACAGCTGGCACTGAAGTTGGGGCCTCAGAAGTCTCTCTCACACGGATAAACAAGTGAGAAAGAGGCATCTGTTGCATTGCAGCTGCCAAGGTCACACCAGCAGGAGCAGGCAGAGGGGCAGAGAAAAGCCAGCAACAGGGTTTGTATTCCTTGCAGGGATAACACAGCATCAAACAATTGTGGTACTGCTCATCCCCTGCCTTTGAGACTGGGATGATATATTAAAATATATACACTGACTCAAAAAATAAACCCACAGTGGATTAAAAGTAATGTTTTTGAACAGTAACTACTTCAACAGAAAAGTCTGACTGTCAGTACACACACTTGATCTTTAGGGTAAGGCAAACCAAAGTGGGTGCGGAATCCAGAAGTGAGAAGGGCACGAGTACCTGCTGTGTTCCCCAGAGTCACGCTCCAATCCATGCAGGAAAGAGCTATGCAAAACAGCTCTAGCTGTGCATGAAAGAGCAGACTTCTTCACAGCTTGCATGCCCATGTTGTCTTATTTGTTTACCATGAACTGTGGGGTCCTGGAACTTAGAGCAGCAGCGAGAAATGGGAAGCAGCAGAACACAGTGCTTCAAATCAACCTATTATAATAATTTTAAACTACCTTCTCATGCTCAAGGTAAAAAAAGAAAGAAAAAAAGCGACCTAGTGAGGCTTTGGTAATGGGCAAATAGGAACAGCACCACAGGACTATTGTGCAGGCACACAAGTCATTCTTGCAATGCCCATTGTCTCTGTGTCCCCTGCTGCCACATACCTGCTGTCTCAGATAGCAGGAGTTCTCATGCTTGTGGGAATGTTTTGAAGTGTATGCCCTGTAGGAACAAATATTCATGCAAATGACTAATTAATGGCATTGACTGAATAAACTGGATTTGATCTGGGAAATGAAAATAGAATACCAGATTGCTTTCTTAATGATTTTGGTCATGCGTAATGGAAAGGTGATGTATTTTGAACTGTAACTACGTTCATAATCTGTTATTGCCTCCAGTCCTTTCACAGAACCTTTGAAATCTGGAAAATCATCTGAGTGGATCCCCAAGACAGAGAGGTCCTCAGTGGAGCCTCTGAAAATGCCACTGGACATAGAGACTCTCCCATGACCAACCCTTCGTAAAACCAACATGTTGGAGACAACCAGAGAGGGGCAACAGTAGCAGGACCGATGAAAGATAAAGCTAATTAGTGCATATCTTTAAAGGCCAAAGATTTTCTTTCTTTTATAATAAAATTAGTTTTGGGATGCCTGTTGACAAACTGAGAAATCTTGCCAAAGCTAGGGATTAACTTGGAACAAGACTAAAGTGTTTTTTTGGTCTTCTAATAGGAACTATAATGAGAAGCGGTGCTGGGGATGGTGTGTAGGCAATAGAGATGCTCTGCAGCCTTTGTAGGAGTAGGGCTGGTGTCAGCTGATCTCCCACTAAGTGTTTCCAATTCCAAATTCCAGCTGGGGACGTTGCTGTGCAATAATGTGATATTAGTGTTGTCACATTCTTGGAGAGGGGCAGGGCACAAACTGTGCTTTCCGAACAAAACAAAATTAAATTCTCCCTCTCCAAAGCTCATTCAGATGAGCATAGAACAGAAATCCCCAGAATGAACAGCCAGAATGTCTGGCCTGTTTCTGAAGCATCTAAAGCATAAACTCCTGTAAAAAGAGTTTCTAACCATGCAGCTCTCATGGGTTTACAACTTTCTGTTCTTCTATATGAGGAGCCCTTGACCTCCAGATGGATCTGCAGAGCAGGACAGCCCCCTCTGAATCACTGCATCTGAGCCATGCAGGTCCAGAAGGAGAAGGGCTGTGCCATTGCTTTTTGTGTGGATGAGATGTTGGCACTGGGACTGAGGGAGGATAACTGGTCACCAGCATGCCCTGGCACATCTTGGGACCATGGACATCTTGATTTTTACAGACCCTTCCCTCGTGTTCCTCTTTGAATTTCTCTATGAAAATTGGAATGGTGGTGCTATAGGGCACCAAAGGTATTTTATTTTTGCAAAGGTATTTTATCCATCTTGGAGATTGATTGGATTTACCTTTTCTGGCATATGCTGCTGCTCTGAGAAGAGCATTGTTCAGGGAGACCTCCTCAACACCATTGCTGCAGGAGCTGCCAGCCTTGTGTCCCCACCCTGCTGCCTCCACACCTTGGAAAGCAGTACCAAGCACCTGAGCACTGTTCCACTTGCATTCTGTAGGCCAGTTTTGACCAGCCTTTCAATGACTGAATGCTAAAATCCATGGCTGCAACATTTTTAAAGGCTTATCTCACCTTTCTCATAGTGGATGCCTGTGCTCTCAAAGTCTCTCTTCCCAAGTTGTCTTTAAAACATCTACTACCTATATAACTGTCCTAAAAACCTGTAGCCCTTACACCTTTTCCTTTGTAACAAATCTCTGAGTAGATTTTTCTCTTGCCATGTGCTTTCCTGGGTATTGTGTCCTTCCTGAACCGAGAGCAAATCAGCCAAACCAGTGGGAACTATCAGCAGGTGTGAAGCTGAGAGGGGCTGGATGTACAAAACCACATTTGTGGTGTGTTCTGTTGGAGGTAACACATTACTGCACCCCAAATACTAATGGTACTAATGGCCTAGAAACCCCCCCCCCCAAAATTTCAGATACGTAGCTCTCCATGGAATCTGGTTGCTACCTGGAGAAGGGAGTGCATTAGCAGACTGTTCAAATGTATGGTTAATCTAGTAGAATTAATTTCTAATTAATTTCTACCCGCTTTGCCCACTGTTTTCAACTTCCTTGATGTGGCAATGAAAGGGGAATAAATAACCCAGTGTGATACAGCTGAAACCTCAGGTGTCAATAGAGCAGAAGGGTTCTGAATCCAATAACTGTATCTGCTGCAGGCCTATCACTGCTCTTAGTCTGTGCTCCCTGCAACAGATGTGTGCAGCTGGAGGGCTCACTGAAAGCACAGACTGCTGTTGGGTCTGGCCTTTGTAACACACAGGGAACAGGAATGCTCTGCACTGACTCCTGAGAGCTCATTGCTGCTTCCCATGAAGGAGCTGCTCTGTATCCAGACACCTCTACCCCCTTGGAAGGGCCGAATCAAGGATGGCCTTGTACCCTGATCTGCTTAAAAATGTTTGGGAGCAGTAAAAAACTGATCCTTTTGCTATCATGTGTTGCTGTAATGCTTCATCATAAAAAAAGGTTGCTGTGCTTTAGCTCCTGGGAGTTCACAAGTCTTTATGGTGATGACAGTTTGAGCTTTTGTTCCACCTTATCCTCCAAAGCCACTGGAACATTAATTCCTCCTTGCAGTGTTCAAGGTTTTCAACAATCTTTGAGCAGGAAGAAGCTTTGTGGTGACTTTTTGTACTCCAAGGAGAATTTTAAGAATGATCCCAGACCACAGTCTTGCCAGTCTCGGGAGAATGAGGCACTTTCCTTCTAACAGAAAATGCTCTAGGACATGTGTGACTAATTTGTTACAAGGTAATTAAAAATTATCTGTATTACTGCAGTGCTGCATGATTTTGTCGAAAGAAGCACTCTGGGTGAAGATGAGTTGAGAAGCTGGAACAGCTCCTTTCACCTGTCACTGGTTCCTCTCCTGGTGGGAGGGAGTTGGCTGGCTGTCCTGCTGTGGGGCCTGGGGAGGTAATTGCTGTCAAGCTGTCAAGCGTGGGGATGGCATTCACGTGGTTGTAGCTGGCATTTTGAACGTGCACCTTGGTTAACAAGGAGAGCTGTCCGTGCTCATAGTGAGCTCCTGAGCTGTCCCAATAGTGGCACAATGTGGACTGCATGGTTTAATGGAGGATGCTCGTGACAGAGATGCAGTTTTTGTGGGCAGGGAGTGAATCTGGAGATTGACACCTTCACATGGCACAGGCAGGGAGTGGAGACAAACGTGTTTCAGTTATGGGTAGTAGAGGCTGAACAGCCTGTTGTACATTTAACCCTGGCAGGGAGGAACAACCTGCTCCCTGTATCCTTGTGATCAGCTGGGATGTTGTGGAGAGGGATGGACGGGAAGGTTCTCCCAGGGTCCTTGTCTGCCAGTGCCTCCTGACATGCCCCAAATGGGACTGTCTGGGACCCATCCTTCTGCCTGCTGTGTTTGGCAGACACAGATTCTTGCATCTGTATTGTTGTGTGTATATTCTTGTATTCTTTGATAGGGGTGTATTAATCTTTCATCAGCGATGACTCAGCCAAGCAATAGCGTTGGTACCCTAACAAAGCTCAGAGGTCAGGAGGGACAGCCTCAGCCCTGCTAATGTGTGAGGAGACTATTCTCTGCCTGTGACTAATGAGCATTTCTGAATGGCAGTGGCCACTGCTTCCTCCTCCAGTGTGTCCCCAGGAGGTGTCTGGCAACCTCAGAACTCCTCTGATCAAGGCAGGAGCGTGATAGAGAGCTTGAGGATGTCGCTGCCCCTGCTGCCACATCCTCAGGCAGTGAGCAGCTGGTGGCCATATGAGGGGATGGGACACCCTGGCCTATTCAGGGGTGACAAAGAGGTACCACCAGGCAGAGAGATCAAGGCATTTCAGAAACACTGGGGCAGCTGTGCCAAGCACTGGGAGATGCAGTCAGAACAGCAGCCTCCTAATGCTTCCATGAAATCAGGCTCAGCCACATGCATTTGCATAGCTAACTGCTGGACTAATTAGCACAATTTACTTCTTATGTGTCCAACAACAAGCTTAGTGGGAAAAAAATCTACATTGTGAGGAAGAGTCGCCATTTCCAGAAAAACAGTGAAAACTGCATCTTAAGTTGTTAACTCTGAAAGAATTGAATCTGCATGGGGAGGGCATGTAGTGCAATTAAGTTTAGGGATTACCAGCGTAGGTAGTGATGGGTCAGGGACACAGTGAATGGCCCATGTTTTAAAAAGGGCTCTGTTTTGCAGAAATTTTCAGTGTGTACGGTGGGGGAATAAAAAAAAAACCCAACCAACTAAACAACAAAAATCACACAGCGAAAAAAAACCCCAAACCAACACACCAATCCCAAATACAGTTTTGTTTCATTTGAATTACTCTTGGAAAGAAAAATAGCTGAAGTGTGGAGTAAAGTAAGCCTTCATTACCACTCACAACAGGTAGAAAAGTAGACCAAGCCAATTGGAAAATTCAAACTGATCCACTTACATAAAACCTTGAAAACAATTCTGTTCTGATGGCTGGGGAAAAATGAATGAACAATAACCTCACTATAAACATTTAGAAAATATTGTGACTTAAACTATGGGGACTAAAGAGATGGAATTGCAATGTAAGCTAGGACTGTGTCAGAGTATAATCCAGCAGGAAACCAACACAGGCTGTTAGATTTGAATGCAAATTATCGTTTCTTGTTAGAGAGGTGCTATTCACTTTTTTTAAAATGAGCTGTTGCCTGGATCGTGGCACCTGGGAAAAGGCAAGGTTGTCCAGTATATTACCAGCACAATTCTGTGTTGCAGGTCTTTTATGTCGTGGTCCCTATGAACTCCTGTGAATGTCATGGTGAAAATGCAGAAACACTTAGGGAGCCTGAGTGGTGGCTTATAGATATCTCCAGGAAAAACTTGGCCTGCCATTGATCTGTTCCTATACCAAGGGTCAAAATTATCCCAGGTGTAAGGAGACATTGACTGTAGTGGTGTTGGTGAATGCGACCTCGAACAATAAGTCCGTGCTGTAAAATTGAGGATCAAATGAGGCATAATCACTTCCCTGTCAGATAAACACTGATGTTCCCTCTCCTTAGCAGACTCAGCAGAGATCCCAGCGCCGCGTGAGTGGGAGAACATTTAGCTTTACACAGCGCTACAGCACTGAGGACAGCTCTGGGCTCCGTCCTGGGTGTGCTGGGTAGGAGGTGAGGATGGGAGAAGCAGCAACGTGGCATTTTCGTGTCACCTGGTGCTGGGGCGCGTGAGGGCTGCCATCAGCCCCAAGCAAACGCTGAACACCACCCACGCTGCTCCGAGTTTTGTCCCGTCGTGTGAGGGCCCCTTCCTGGAGCGTGGCGCTCGCTCCGTGCCCCGTGCTCAGGCACACCCCGTGTCGCCCCGTGCGGACAGCACGGCGGGCGGGCGGGCGGGCTCGGAAGGCTCCTTTGGCAGCTCCCAAGCGTCGGAGAGATCTCTTGTCACGGCACAGAAGCTGCAGGGAGCGAGCTACGGCAGCGCGGAGCGGAGCAGGGAACGCGTGCTCGCGTGTCACCCTGCAACGTGACCTACATGGCAGCCACCGCAGCGCACAGCCACGGCGGCCCCCTCACGCCAGGGACGCGGAGGGCGCCGGGGGAGGCCGGGGGCACGTTTCGCCCTTCGGCTGAAGGGCCAGCTCCCCAGAAAGCGTCGGTGCTCCCTGCGCCCCCCCGCCGGGAAGCCGCTGCCGTGGCAGCGCGCTGCACGCTCCGAACCCGCGCTGCCCTTGAGCAGCTCTGCCTCGCAGCCGGGCGCCGAGGGCGCCGGAGCCTCCGCGAGTCGCGAGAAGACGCCGGCCAGGAGCTCCGCGGGGGCTGCGGGATGGGGCAGCGGCGGCGCTCCCGCTGCTCCGTGAGGGGCTGGACGAGTGCGGGCCGTGCCCAGCGCAGCGAGCCGCGCAGCCGGCGCCGAGCCAGCCCGGGGCATGCGCAAGGCGCGGGCGGCCGCCGTGGAGGTGGGGAGGGAGCGAGGACCACATCGCTGCCTCCGGCTCCGAGCTGCCAGTTGCTGGTTGCCAAGCAGTTATCATTGTTTCTGTGACGATTGCAGAGGCTGTTGCTAATTGAAGAAGCCCCCACAGCATCCTTCTCTCTGCTTCTGCTTCTGCTTTTATTTTAGAGGCTCAAGGGGGAAGACAGCCAGACTAGTGCTTTTTTACATTGCATTTTTATTTATTTCTTCTTGTGGGGGTGGGAAATTTCTCAGCTGGTGATTAAGTGATGGACTAGTTACTCATCCGTATCCCTTTAGTCTTTGTGTGTGTGTGTGTGCGTGCGTGTATGTCTGAACACACAGACAAGCTTACACACACACACACACACAGAGTAAAATCCTGTTTGCCACTGCAGTGGGCACAAATAGGTGAGCATGACTACAGCCAAGGAGCAAAATGCATCAGGGAAACAAGCCCAACAGCAAGACCAGGTAATGCTTATTTTCCTCAATTTCAAACAGATACAGATTTGCAATGCGTAGCTTTGTGTTTCTTGTATGATCGTTATGTTTGGTTTTTTTTAAATCTCTTTGGTGTGTGTTCTTAAAATTGTCAACTGAGTCACCAGCCAGTGGCAGGAGGAAAGTGCTATGTAGCTGGGTTCAAGGTCTGCTTTCTCGGTGTGTGGAGACTTGGGGGGGAAGCTGAAATTGTGCTATTTTTAACAGACTGTGCCTCTCGCTGATGGCTATAGAGGTTTGTTCTGTAACTTGTTCCTTACATGTGTGCCGGGAGGGGAGAGTAGGTTGAGATGGAGGCCCTTTCTCACTAGGGGAAGGGGGTGAGGATATTTAAAAGCCCCTCTGCAGATGGATATAAAATTGTAGAAGTGGGGTTCAGCTTCTGTCTTTGTCATGCACTTTCAGTGAATTTTTCTTGCCTGGCGTTGTCTTGGAGGGGCACTTCAGGGTACAGCGTGTGCCCAGGCTGTGCATGAGCAAGCAGGGATGGCAGGGGGGCAAAACACAGCTGCAAGTAGGTAAAACTCCTACTGGCTTTGGGGGAAATTGCTGTGCTCACAGCATATCTGAACTTGGTTAATTTATTTCTTTTGGTAGGTGCTTTATGTGTTTCTGTAGAGGTAGAAAGTTAAAGACTTCATTTTCTCTGTCAAACCTGTGTTTTGGAGGATATTACTCTCTGCCTTCACTTACCAGGATGGAATGAAGTCAAAACTTTCCCTGTCTAAAAAGCAGCGGGTGGCAGAAAAGAAAAAGGGACGTAACCTCAGCCTTAAAGGATGGGCAGAGTTAAAAAGTGGTGGCATAAGGGAAAGTCTGGTTGCGATCTCGGAGCTCCAGCTGAGGCTGGTGAAGGTTCCTGGGCTCCGGGGCACTGGCAGATCAACATCCCTTCCTCCTCATCCCCACCTTCCCCTGTCCATGCTCGAGCCGTGCCCGGGGCACCGCGGTGCAGCCCGGACGCTCCAGTTCTTCAGTTTTTTCCTCATCTCCTTAAGACATTGGAAGTTCTCCACTTTAATCTTTGGTTAGGACAGCTCAGGAGCATAATTTAAACAGATCTCTCAGGGCACAAATTAATTCTTAAAATAGTTCTTCCTGGCATGATAGGCTGAGAGCCTCACATACTGTTTTTCTTTTTTTTTTCTTGCTACAGTATTTTAGGGAAGGGAAGAGCATGGGAAGACACTAAGCACCACAAATAGCATCATATACTCTGCATTTTCAGGGTGACATTACACCAATTATACCGATGACCAAAACAGGCAGGCTCAATGGTTCAGAGAAAACGAGGAGGAGACAACTTTGATATTTGGGGTTAAGAAACTATGCCTTCATCTAACCCTGCAAGTGTTGGACTTTTCTTGTCTCTTCAATGCTTTTGGAATATGTATTTTTGTCACTGTTTGCTGCAGGTTAAAATGAATCTACCTGTGCTTCTGGGAGGCAGGGGTTTATAAGTGCCTTTTCTGAAAAAAGAGGGCTATGGGGCTGACACCCTTCCTCCTTCTTAAAGCTATGTAAAAGTGTTGGGTTTTATAAGTCAAGAAGTATATTTTCCCTTTTTATGAAGAAGAGATGTTTTTGTTTCAAGCAGTGTTACCTGCCTAATGCCATTTTGCTGTTGGCATGCCATGTATTTGCTACTTTGCTCTTCTTACATGAAGTACAAAATCCTCAGAATAGGTCTTTAGTATATGCAGAATCTTGATTATATTCTATAACTGGCTGAGTTGCAATTATACCCATATGGTACACTTAAATATTCTGGAAGTCTCTGCTCTCTCAGCTCTGCCCTAGTGTGAGCATGAAATAGAAATATCAAGAATATATAAATATCAATCATATTGATGAATATTAATGTCTGAGTCTGTGAGCAACTTTGCTCACTCCCATCATTTCTTTTATTGTTTTCACAATACATTATTAGTAAAATAGCTTGACAGCGGGGGGTTGAATCCAATCTCTGCCTATTGATTTGAGTGCACTTTTATCTTCCAACACCAAAAGCAGATCTAAACCCTTATTTTATCTAAAACTGTTCATAACTGAAAAGAGGCTCTATTCAAATTCTATTTCTAGCTGAAATTCTATTTCCAGGGTTATGCATATCAAGAATTACTGAGATTTTTTTCCTTGCTTAAAAGTGATCAAGAAACTGAAAAATGTAGCTTGGAGAAAAATTGAAGGCAAAGTGCTGGTCTGGCTGTAGAGGAGAGTCTTTTTCAGTAGCAGCTGCTGCTGTCGTAAGAGATTTTGACCATCCCTTTTCTGTGTTCCTTGCTGTGACATTCCCTGGATCCAGAGGCAAGCAAGTGTCACAGCTGGCTTAAATCTGTGCTGTGTCCTACCATACTAACCCAAACAGAAGCTGGCCATGAAAAGACACTGCAGGAACACGGTGGGGAAAGTTTGAAAACACCTGCAGAAGCTTTGCAGGCATGAATTCAAAAATCTGCTTTAGACTCGTGTGTCTATATGCAAATATAGAAGTCATGTTCTGTCTTGAGATTTACAAAAATGATAATAATTAGAAAATGATTGGGATGTGGAGATAAGCAAAGCACTGCTTCAGCTGCTGAAGGCAGGCAATCCCTTTCTTCCTTCGGTAATTAAAAATGTTTCTATACAATTTCTTTCTGATAAGCAATGCTGCTCACCTTCGTGCCGGTTAAACTGTTCAGAATTCCAATCATTTATCTCCTTGCTTATCTGTCTCATGGGTCTGAACTCTAAGTCTTTTGGACATCATGTACAGAAAGCATTCTGTAAGTGATAAGTAATGCTGTCTGTTACTGTCAAGTTGTGATTGCTTGATCAAGATGTGAGTGGGACGTGGTTGCCCCTGTGCACTTGGCTGCTCCTGGCACAACTGTGGTTTCTTGTGCAGAGGGCTGGAGTTGGACACCGTGCAGTGCACCATTATCACAGCTGGCTTTCTGCTAGACCCAGTGCTCAGAAGTCTGTGGAAAGCCTGCAGACACTGATAGACTCAGGATCTGGCTCAAGAGGACTAGAGAATCTCGTTCTCCCCCTCGGAGTTTGTTAGCTGGTTGTGTGGATATGCCATTAAAGCACTTTTCCATTAAAAAGGGGAAGAAAATAGCAACAGCAGGTCAAGTACTCTGAACACGCTTTAGCTATTTGCACAGGCTGAAGATCTCTGTGTTTTAACATAAGCCTGTAAATTTGTTATCTTAGTTTAGCCCAGTTCTTCCTACTTTTAATGGCCTTTGGGAATGCAAATAGCTCTGCAGTCATATATAAAGATAAGGACGCTGATTTTTTAATGAAAATGTGATAACAGGCGTAATGCTAAAATGAGACTTTTAAATATTTTAAAAAGTGAGTCAGCATATCAAGTATAACAGGATCACAGATTCTCAAAGAACAATTTTTATAAAACATATTTAAAAGGTTGATTGGTTAATTGGGTATTTGAACACTGAGGATAAGGATTGTTCTCATTTCTTCTGCTGTATAGAGAACTGTCATGGGCTTATGGGGAGCAAGATCCTGTTCTGAAATGTGCTCATGTCCTAGACAAGGTTGTTAATAACTGCATGGAACTCCATGTAAAAGACCAAAAAATAAGTGAGGAGACAAAATAGCTTGAGGGCTGCCTTATTGAAGGGGCTCCGTGGAGGAGTGGAATAAGATCAATAGAACAGTTCTGCCTATTAGCTGTCATTAAGGTAGTCAATTCTGAATTTTACAGAACAGCTGGAATTCCAAATAAGAGGTGTGGTGTCTTCAAGTGGAAAGAGAACACATTTTATTTGGAAAACCTAGGCCAGACTCAGGAATAAAATGATGGAAAGATTAATATTTCATGCTGCTAATGTTCCCCTGCCACTCTGCTTCACAGAAATAGCCTGTAGTATCTTGAAGAGTGAGTACAGTTGGAGTATCTAATATACTATGCTGAAATGTGCCTCTACTTGTGTAACTTTATCCAAATAAAAAAAAATAAGTGTGCACTTCAGCTGCGTTATGCAGGCATTCCCCCTGTGTTGTTTTAATTCAGGTAATTCTGGGACTCCTGTACCAAGGGATATCAATCCCTGTGTGCCTTGCTGTCTTCCTTCAAGGTCATAAATATTTTCTGTCATTGTGAGCTGAGTCCTGTGCTGTTACTTCATTCCCAGAGTAGATTAAACTAAAAAATATGTGTGTGTTCACATCGGGAAATAGTGTGGACCCACCCTGTGAGAGTCAGAGAGATGATACAGAGGTCCCAAACACGTATTTTTGATTGAGGGTTTATTTCAAGCAAATTCCAGACTGGTGTGCATGTTCTTCAGTAGCTGTTCAGCATCTTCTCTCTAAGCATCATCTGAAATGAAGCCAGTTTCTGTACTCTGAGTCTACTATAAAATGTGAGTGAGAGCATGGTAGATGTGTACAACTGAGAGATTTGGTCAGTAGTGCAATTCTGAAATGAACAAAAGGACTAGAAGTCAAACAAATATAACTTCATGTGAGCTATGTTCCTGTATCCGAAGGAATATATATATATATATGTATGTATGTATGTATATAAAAGATATACATATATATGTGTGTATATATATATATATATATTTTATTTATGTATTTTTTTTTTACCTCTGAGGTGTGACTTAAAATCATTCCAGATCTCTGCTCACTTGGCTGCTGTCCAGAAAATCGCTGCCCCTAGGTACCAAATGTCTTGGTTGGTTCTACATGCTTTGCATGAAAAAATGCAACAATCCTGATTCTCTGTGACAACAAAGCCTCCTTACAGCACATGAGCAATACAAATTATGTCCAAAGAGTGCAGGATCCCTTCACATTGTAAACAGGCAGTGGTATACAGCAGGTTCAGGCATGAATTATAAGTTGTGAATTTTATCTCTTGAAACAGGGAAGGGACTTTACCCTTTTGTTTGTCAATATATTTCTGTTGTACACTAGATCACAAAGAGACACTGCTGAATCCTCTCTCTTTTGTAGCAAGGTTTGAAGTTCCACATTGTAACTGAGTGTTTGTAAGCAGATTGAGTTGTGAATTCACAAGAAAGCTCTGATTCACAGAGCCATTATCTGTCACAGTCACAGTCCCCACTGCAGCATCCCAGTGGCACAGAATCCATACAGAGGAATGGAATCGCACCACGAAATACCTCTGAGGTGCCCAGATCCAACACTGGGCTGCAAGGAGCCTGGCCTGGAGCTGTGGAACAGGTGGGAGTGAGTCTCCTGGGAGATGAGCTAATTTAGTGTGTTATCTCAGTGACTTGTGATAGCAGAGCTCCTACGGTCTGGCTGGAGCTGAAAACTGTCACATCCCAAAGGTGAGGCCCTGCTTGTGAGAATCTCTCATTCTCATTGCAATATTATTAATAATATTGAAGTTAATAATAACTCATGTTATTACAGCTCTGCAGAAATCAGGGGCAAAACCCACTTTGGGAAGTTGTCTACCAAAGAGAAGGGAAAAAGGAGAAAGCTCTGATTTGCATAGAAAACAATAGGTTTCTTCAGTTTTAATGGAACTGTTTAGTATTTACCATTTGAGGGCATATTTTTTTTTAAAATAAAATTCTTCATATAAAAGAATACATTTTTTTTCTTGATAACAACTCTTTAAATTACATGTCTTATTGTAGGCCCGACACAAGCTTTCACCAGGAATCATAGAGAACATTTGTTCATTCTGTTAATGGTATCTGCTCTATTCCTCAAGAGATTAAATTTCTGTAATAGCACTCCTGGAAACACTGTATTCAAGAACATGGAATTGCATCAAAGTGGCAGTATTTTTAGCTATTAATTTGCCACAAGGAATGCAGTCAGCTAAGCCATGGGGTAGAGGAGACAGGACCGTGTTTGGTGTAAAACTGGAATCACAAAAAGAGGAGACAGCAGAAAAGCCTTTTCAGTATCCAGTGCTGAAATGGAAGTGCTTCTGGAAGGCTTCTGGAAGGCTACAGCCTCTGAAGTTCATACATTTCTGTAGGATGCTGCTTGAGATTGTGTGAATTTAACATGCTCTTCATACCTTGACCAAGTGGGATGTGCTCTGCCGCTGTCCTTGGTACAGCTCCTCCCTCTATTATTACTGGCAGAGGTGACTTGTGTTGCATTCTTTCCCNGCAGAATAATCTGTCTCTGAGATTTACCAGTTGTCTGGGGTCATGAGGGTATGTTTGAATGCCACAAGGCTCTAAGAGAATTTGATGTGTCATTCCAGTTGTGGTCCATCAGCAGTGCTGTGCATTGCTACAGGCATTTCATGAACAGTGGCTGTACCTGCTTTCAGTTCTTATGCCTTTAATGCTGCTTCTTTGTGATCTTTATCAGGCATTAAGTTGTGGTGAATCATGGTCACTTTGGATGATGTGAGAGAAGGTAGCACCTTTAAAATGATGTAGAGTACAGTAATGTCTATTTTTTAACATAGTATGTTCTGTATGTTTTGCGTTTACCTTTTTTGATCTTCTGTCCTTTTATTTTTTCCTTTCATCTTTCACCTTTCTATTCTGCCCACTCTGATTCTTAAGTGGGATTTAAGTAAACGAAATAGATTCAGAGAAAGGAGAGTGCCAGCAGCAATGGACCAGGAAAGCTGTGCACACTCCTTCAAAATGCAGATGTGAAGATATGAAAAACTAACTGTGAGAGGAGGACATTCAGCAAGTTTGAAACCTTTGTTGACCATAAATTTGGAGACAGACCTGTATTTGAAATCAGTGAAGGTGGTCAAGAATGGAAGAATAAGTTAATACGAATTTCTGATTTAATGACAAATTTTGAGTGGGATTTTTGGTTGGCTTTGAATGACAATTCAGTGGTGGAGTATGGAATTTAGTCCTTCTTGTGTGCAGACATCCAGTGAATCTTTAAGCAAGAGTGTTGGGTCCTTTGTGGCAGTCAGCAGTTTCTCTTCTGCTGAGATAGTCCATGTTGCCTAAAATCGGGGGAAAAAAATATCTGGGATGTGAAATACGGAGTTCTGAGATACCATAGTAACTCAGGCTGCACAAGTACCTGAGATATCAGAGAGGTGCACTCCTTGAAGTTTGGAGAATGTAGGGAAAGGGTCACAGGAGAAAACCTGAAAGTTAAAACTCATTCTGAAGGTTTAGATATGAATAAGAATTTCAGCAGAAAAATATCAAGATAAAGGTAAATGCTGTCAGGACTTGAGACAGTTATAAGCAAACTTGCAAATGAGAGAGATAATGCACAGAATCCAAGGATTGTATCTGATTCTAAGAGTTTGGGAACTTGAAGCAATTTTATACTTTAAGGTAAGATGGAGATGTATCTTTCAGCTCTCCATTGCATAATAGAGACCTTTTCTGAGAAGGAGTAATTAATAGTTTTTTTCAGTAGAAATACTGCAGTATAATTAGGAGCCACAGAGGTTAAATGGAAATGTAAATGGGGGGATGATGAGCCAAGGAAATGCGTGGTCATAGGTTAAACCAAAACCTTTCAGAAATGGAAGCCAGAAGCTGAAGTTTGGTGCTGGGTGGGCTGATGGAGAGCATCTTCCTGAAAGTCAGGATGAGGGGATGAGCTAAGACTGAAGCCCAGGGTCTGGTACTTGTAGAGAGAAAGCCCTGAAAAAAGTTGTGGAAGTTGCTGGAAGCTCATAAGTGTGAGGATAGTGGAGAGGACATAGCTACTTCCCACCTCCATTAGTGAAAATCCTTCACTATATAAAATCCTTTACTATATAAAATTTAGGAAACTGTTGATCTTCAGACATCCCTTCCAGCCCTAACTTTTCTGTGATCCATGAGAGAGGAGATGGTGACTGGACTAGAGAGTGACAATTAACTCTCTGGACTAGTTATGGGAATTACAGCAGAAGTAGGATGGCATTTGGTGGTGCAAGATGCTTGTGGAGGAAGGAGCTTCAGGCCCCTCCCTGTTCACCTGCTTGCCTTGAGCAAAGCAGCAAAGAGGGGTTTGTTTTGGCCAGCTTTCAGATACCCTGTTCCCCCTTCAGAAACACCCTGCCTTCAAAATAAGTACCTAAATACATGGCCTGCTTTTCTGTATGGGGGGTATGGTGAGGGAAAGGCAGCAGCTGTCTTTGCCAGGGAAAAAGATTCCCAAAACAACAAAAGGAGAAAAATGGTTAAGGTCCCCCTCTTGCTCAGGGAAAGGGCTCTGCTTCTCTCATTTTCCCTTGTACTCCCCATCCCTGAGTGCCCTGATTGCCTCTGCCCTTATTGCTGCTGGGCTGAAGCTTTTTGCTGAGACAACCTGTGTGCTGTCTGCATGATAAATGGTCAGTGGCAAGCAGTGTAGGGCTATTACTGTTACGAGATACTATTTGTGAAAGAAACTGCAGGTGAAAAGTGCAGATAGACCATAATTTCTCAGAGCGGGCTTTGTCCTAGACTGGTGAACAACATCTGCTCACAGAGGCATAGCTGGGGCTCTGCTTTGGGATCTTGTCCTGTCAAGTAGCCCTGTAGTGCCAGCACCGTGGCTGTGCCTCTGGGCTAATGGCCTTGGCAGCAGAGGCTGGTGAAAAGGATGGGACAACCTCCTTGCTTTGCTGGTGAGTGAGGAGCCCTGCTGGAAGGCATTTCCCTGCCTCAAACAACCACCTTAAAAAAGCTGAAATGCAGATGGTCATGGGCAGAGGATAGACCAGTTTTGTTAGAATTGATGTGTGCTGGGATGGAAGAAAGTCAGTGGTGGGATCCTGGAGAGTCACCGAGGGAGCAGGAGCATACAGACGTCATCTCTGTGCTGTTCCCTCAGACTTGGTGTGTCCCCTTTCAGCCCTTTGCCAGGCATCCAGCACCCAGAGTGGCAAAGCCTCATGCCCTCGTTGCAGCCCTATGAATGCACAAGTCTAAGCTGAGCAGGGAACCAAGCCCTGAGTGTGTCTCATGGTGGAGGAGGGTGAGAGAGACTGAAGCAAACATTTATGAAGAGTAAAGCCGAGCTTACAAATTAAAAGAGCGTGCAAAAGGCCGTTAGAAAGGGGAAGAGGATGAGTTTGAATGAAATAGCAAACAACAAGCAGATCTGGAGGCTGAATTGTTGTCCTTTTTTTTTTTTTTTTTTTTTTATTTTAACCCTTCAGCTTACGTCCTTTTTTGGTCTGAAAACAAATTGCTGTTCCCTTTATTGTTTATAGCATCATAAGACATAGAAAATAAAAGTAAATTTTACATGAAGTTTCACAATGCTTTGGCTAAAGTAGTTTCTATTGCTGCTTAACTGCTGCTGAGCTTGAAACTGGAGAGATAATAAGGCTTCATCTGAAGCAATTAGTCTGCTGTTTTTGACTCCATTACCTTCAGTTATGTCTGAAGCCAAATAGTTACATGCAGATATTTAAGACTTAGTTGTAGTAAGATATTGTCAAAAGTGAAATCACAACTTAGACTTTAATTTATTGTTAATTTAGACTGTCAGAGATACTGTAATAAACATATAATAGTATATAATGTGGAATGCATTTTGGGTCATTAATTTAGCTTAATCACACACTGTGACCAACCTCTCAACTTTTTTCGTGTTGGGTTTAAAGGGGTCTGATACTTAATGTGGTTGTAGGAATTAACAAGTGGTACATTAAGTTGTAACTGTGCTTAAGGGTGCTGAGAGCCTCACACTTTCATGTTTTTGTTTTCATGGCCAGGAGCAAACAGAGTATTTTCAAATCCATTAGCAGCATTTTTTGCCTACTGATAGAAAGAAATTCAAGGATGGACAGGAAAAATATTGCAATTTAGCCCATGTTAAATGAGAGAGAGAAGAGGCATGGGATGATACAAGGAACAGCAGATGGTATAGCTTGAAGGATATAGTAAGGAAAAACTTCATGATTGTTGTTATTCTGAGATATGGTGGTAGAAAAAAAGGAGCAATTGCTCAAGGTGGGGAAGCTTTGTGAAACTTTTTTTTTTGTTACATAAATTTGAGATTCTGCAGATGTCATCACAGTGAGTGTAATAAGCATTGACTAGTCCTCAAAGCAGGAAATTTGTATCTCAGCTTTGCTTCTTCTCAAGAATCTCTGGCACATCACAGTTTAGTTGAATCTAATAGACTAACAACCTTCCTTTTTCTAGTTTTCATGTTCCAAAATACGTGATTTAAAAATTAATTTACAAATGTTGCTGAGAATGGTGATCCATTAAATCTAACAGGGATTTGGGATTAATCTTTTTAAGTTTAATCATTGGAGGATGCAGTTGAATTAAATTGATTTATTTTCCGTGGTATTTTCCTCATAAGGTACAGCACATGGTTTTACATAGATTATATTGGTGGTTGACTTTACCATTGCAAGTCATGGTATAATTAGATGTTTTATTCCAACAAGCTAAAACAAGCCAGATAAAGAGCAGTTGTGAAAATATGGGACAGAAAAATCCAAGGAGAAATCGATTGAAACAGCCCTGGAAACTACTTAGCACATAAAGTTTGTGCATTAGGAAGATTATATTGATTGGGAAATGTTTTGACTTTGGTTGTTGAGGGCTGTCCAGTGCTCACCTGTCCAAACCAGATCTCTTGGCAGGGCCAACTAACCTGAATTACTACTCCTCTGCTTGAGAAATGTTGCCTTCCCACCTTTGAGGGTGATAATAAGTAAATAGATGATGTCTTATTTTGGTTTTGTGCCTTGTTTACATACTGGGCTTTCCAAAGCCCTTCTGGGAGATTACAAGACTGAGTTGTTGTGTATGAGGCATCTTTCCCTCCAATGTGCTAATGACAGAGAGGATTCAGTGTTGATACTGGGCTGTGTTGATGACAGAGCATCCCTGTGTAAAACAGAACTTTAAGGAATTCTGGAAAGTGTATGTATCTGAAATTTGAGATGTTTTGCACGAGTGTCTACATTGGGAATAAATCTGCTGATTTCATCAAGCCATGACTGGCCCCTGTACTACCTTTCACTATCTTGAAAACCCTTATGAAGAAAATTGAGGCTTTTAATCTACAAGAGCAACAAACTTGTAACTAACAGACTTATTTCAGCTGGCTCATTCAGTTTTCACATGGCTTTTATTATAGAAATTGCTGATATTACAAACAGTTCTCTGTACTGTTCCATCATGGTGGAGAGAAGTGCTTCTTCCAGAAATCAGATTTCTCTTAGGTACTCAGAGGTGTGGAAATCTAATGGAGTTGTGTCTGAGAATGGACTTCAGGATTAGGACCACAATATAAATTAGGTCTTGTATACACACTGGAATAAGGTCGTGGGTCTGGTTTCCTCATTATTTGTTTCAGAATATTTATTTTATCACCCGTTAGCTCCCATCCTCTTGCTTGGGAGGAAATGCTGTCCACACTGGTCTTCTCCTGACCTTGAGGTGGGAGGTAACTAGAATGAACTTGTGAACCATGTAGTTTCCCTGCCAAACCTTCATTCTAGATAGTGTGCTTCCTATAAATTCCTGTAGGTTCCTAAAATTCCTGCCGTCTCCTATAAATTTTAGACCTTCTCCAGTCAGTTCTAATGCTCTTAGAATCTGGGTAGTAAATCAGTGTTATCAGTAAATAAATTGTCATCTTGTCTGTCATGCCAAAGGGGAGACATTTTTTATTTTTTTTTTATTCTTCAGCATCCTGCTGTGAATTCCAAAGAGACTCTAGTGATCAACATCACACAGCCACTGTCACAGGCTAGGCCCAGGTTTTAAGTTTTCAGTGATCTCTCTGCTGTAAATTACAGCTGTTTGAAACTATGATGCATAGTTGTTTTTCTGTAAAATGCAGTTCATTTGTGCAAGGAATTGTGCAAGGTTATCAAATGTGATATTCCCATTAAATCATCCAACTCAAAATATATTGGGGAAACCTTTCAAATCTCCATGGAGCTCTGCCTGGGGATGGGTGGGGAGCTGTCTAAAAGCTTGTGGCTCAGGTCTGAAAGGAGGGCAGGGACAGGTGACTTCGCGAGTAGCCCTGAGGAGAAGAACCTGGAGGCGTTGGTTGATGAGAAGCTCAACATGACCCAGCAACGTGAGCTGGCAGCCCAGAAACCCAACCACATCCTGGGCTGCACCACAAGAAACGAGGCCAACAGGTCGAGGGAGGTGATTCTCCCCTTTCACTCTGCTCTGGTGAGGCCCACCTGGAGCACCGTGTTCAGCCCTGGGGTGCCTGATATAAGAAGGACAGAGGAGGCCACAGAGATGGTTGGAGGGCTGGAGCACCTCTCCTGTGGAGACAGGCTGAGAGAGTTGGGGTTGTTAACCCTGGAGAAGAGAAGGCTCTGGAGAGACCTTAGAGAACCTTGCAGTGCCTAAATGGGGCTACAAGAGAGCTGGGGAGGGGCTTTCTACAGGTGCATGTAGTGATGGGACAAGGGATAATGGCTTTAAATTGAAAGAATAGGGTTAGATTAGATATTAGAAATAATGTCTTTACTGTGAGCATGGTGAGGCATTGAAAGAGGTTGCTGAGAGAAGCTGTGGCTGTCCCATCCCTGGAAGTCTTCAAGCCCAGGTTGGATGTGGTTTGGAGAAGCCTAGAGTAGTGGAAGGTGTCCCTTACCATGGCAGGGGGTTGGAATGAGATGGATGAGATGGTCTCGTCCTAAGCCCCTTCCAACCCAAATCAATCTATGATTCTATGATTCCATATTGAGTATGTTTGGACCACAAACCTAGTTTTACCTAAGAATTTGTGTGTGTCTACATTAAAATGTAAAACCAAGAAAGACTGAAATCACATTTAATGGGATGGGGGATTACAAAAAAAAAAAAAATACTCATTGTTCTAAAAATGTTTCTGCTGCCCAAATGTGCAATAAACTTCTGGGTTTATTCTCAGAGGTTTAAAATATCTGAAAACTGAAACTTTTTTCCCCACTTAGATACAACTGGAGTTAATTACACCCCCACACACAATAAACGTCATAAATCTCTTTCCCGTCTTGCTCTAGGAAGGTAAAGAGGGCTCGTCTGGTTGCTATTTCTGTAATAAAGCATTCTGGAAATACTGTTTTATGTACACAATGATATGAAGTAATTGAGCTCAACAGGCCATGTAAAATACACATGAGAAATAAAGTATGTACTTGAGGCTAAAAATATAATCCTAAATGAATCCTATCGGGATGGTCTGTGCTCATGCTACTTCCAGTCCTCTCTCTGCAAGTAGAGCTTATTTCTCTGCTTCTGTTTCCCAGATAAGTTTTTGTGTCATTTTTCTTTGGCCTCTATGAAAAAGTTGCAGAAAGAATCAATTCTTTCTTCTTATAAGTTGCTACAGCAAGGTCTACTGTAACACACAAATTGTGCATAATCCCACAGAGCAGAAGAAAAGATGTAGCAGAGGTTTGGGGAAGAAGTTAATGAGAGATTATAATGAATCTACATGACTGTGCTCTTTCTCTGTGGAGTCACTGTTCAGGGAGACTGTGATACACATTTTTCAAATCATCTTCCAGATTATTCTTCCTTCTGTTCTAAGCAGGCACTTACATTTTTGCTCACAAATGCCTATGGGTTTCAAGAAACACAGCCTCCAATATCCACCGAGCCTTTGTTTTATTTTTCCTTGGCACATTTCTTGAGTAATGTTTATGTTGTTCAAAGAGAAAAAATCAAGAATTCACTTGTTGCAAGCTACTCACCAAACACTGTTTGTACTTTTATGTGTGGTTTGCTGCTCGTCAGGTATAATGCATAACTTTTATTTATTTTTACTGCAGAAACTGCTGTTAAAACAAGAGATGACTGTTGCTCCAAGGAGACTGAATTGAGGTGACACTCAGATGTTTATACTTCATTACTTTTCATTGCCTTGACAGTTTCTGTAGAGTTTCTTTCAATCACAGAAACCTGCAATTATGATTAATGCGTGGCTCCCATGCCAAAAATCTATTGAACTGCATTTTGCATAGTATTCATCAACATGGATGATACAACTAAATCAAGAATAGATCAGCTTCAGTTAAGGGATTCTTCAAGATTTGTTGTTTTGGCTGTATGCAAAAGTGAAGATCTGTCTGAAAAAATGTGGTGCTCACTTGTCCATTTTTGCTGTCTTTGCAAATATGAACTATCATTGCATTATCGTTTTGCTTTCATATTCTGGGGGGGAGGAGAGGATACTCAAAAAATTTTTAGTAAGCCAGACTGTTAGCCCAAAACTGATAAAAAACACTTCTGTCCATTTTGTGAAATTTCAGTGAACAAGAGAAGACTCGGAGCTTTCTTCAATATAAAGAAAGAAAGAAAGAAAGAAAATCCACCTATGACCCTTGCCTGCAAGAATTATGGACTGAAAGGAGGAGAGATTTCTGCAGAACCAGCTGCTGCTGTTGCTAGTCTCTCAGACCCCCTGTCTGTGCCTGGGAGGTGTTTGCAGGGGGGTCTGGAGAAGGGAGGCTGTTGTTTGCCACTGCCTGGCTGCAGCACCCGCGCTCCCGCCCTGACACCGCGGCACAGGCAGATGGCTGAGGGTGGCACAGAAGGCTCCCGTCCATTTTTAGCAGCAGATTTCAGTGCCTGCTAGCCACTTACTCCTTTTGGGCAATGCTTCAAACTCTGGCCACATTATTTAGCTTTTAATAAACTGGGGTAGCTTTTTTTTTTTTTTTTTAGAGCATGTGGGACAAATATCCTCCTGAGTTTTGTGATTCCATTTGTTGTGAGATGCACTCTGCATGCATAAAGCACAGCTAGGACTGCTCAACAAGCTTCAGAGACTTATTTAGCTAGCTGGGATTTGGCAGGGGATGACCAGTTAACATGAAAACCCAGGAAGAAAATCAAATAGTTGTGGGACATGTTGAAAGTAACAGATGAGAAGAGATTGCTTGCAGAATTTTAATTCTACACAATAAATTATTGCTGGCAAATTGAACTGCTGCTTGCATTTCAGGGATATTAGAGAGCTGGAAATAATGCCTATTTTAGCCAAGCAATCATCTACTGCATTTTGTTGACAGACAACTAAAACCTGAGCAGGGGAAAAGACTAATTAATCATTACTTTATGTAACCTTTACCAGCGTGATACAGCATTTACATTCAAGTCCTAGTGTGCAGTATTCATTTAAATTGTCTGGTTTTCTTTTTTTTTTCTTTTTTTTTCTTTTTTTTTTTTTTAATTTTTATTGCTGTAAGACCCAGGAATGAAATAAGTAGAATTATAGTTTTTGAGGAGCCTAATAGAGTTAGTTGTCCGAGTCCAACCAAAAATGTCAGTCTCAACTGTCTCCACTTTCTGTACACCACATTGTTGGTGAATGATGCCCAGGAGAGAAATTGTTGAGTCGTGATAAATTGTTGAGCTTCCAAAAGCTATTGTTGGTCTCACTGGGGACCACTGAAAGCTCAGTGCTCTTGAAAACCCAGGCAATTATGCAGGTGCTTATGCATGGGCTTTGAAGGCTCAGTTTTCTTGCTTATTAAAAAGGATGATTTTTTAAAAGCTTTCTGTCATTGCTGGTCATTTATTTTTCCCTCTATTTTCTTTCGAAAACATCTAAAAAATAGCACACTTGAAACAAACACTTTTGAACTCCTGTGTAGTCAAATTATGGCATTTAATTCAGGAAACTGAGGGTGGTCTTTTTGGCAGTATTAAGAAGGAAAAGGGAGCAGTTTCTCAGATTTTAGGGCATTAGACAGCCCTGTTGAGTTTTGTCTTTTCCTTTGCATCCAAGAGATAATAATGGAGCTGAAGTGTCGTTTTAGTTATAGAATATAGTTTGTTTTCTTGTTTTCAGTTGGAATATAACAGACCCTGAAAGACCTCAGGACAAGAGATGCACTTCAATAACTGTTTATATTGTTAATAAAAATTAATTTTAATTATAGGGTTGTGTTATTTAAATATATCTTCCTTACAGAAAGGTGTGTGCTGCTAAAATAGCTCTTTCCACATATAATACTAATAATACGTAACATATTCTTCACGCTTTATGTCTTTGAATTGCTTATAAAAATATTCTTTCTGACATCTCAGTGATGTAGCTAAATTGCATTACCCACACTTGGCAGAAAAGGAAGCTTAATACAAGAATGAGGTGGCTTGCCCAGGCCCATGTTACTCCTGTATTTCAGGCTCCAAGCCCACGAATTGCAGTGGTGATCAGTGCTGTGGGGACAAACAGTTTGGGTCAGCACTGGCTTCAGGCAGTTTGTAGACATGTCCTACATTGCTTAAGCACTTTGAGAATGTTAACAATGGTTCATTCATCCATTCATTCCACTACTCACGTCTGGATTCTTTTAAATTAGATCAGGCACACTTGGGTCTTCGGATCTTTATGGGCACTTCTAGAGATTTGACAGTCATTTCAAGAATCTCCTCCTAAACCAGAGTGTAGTAGGCAACCATGGATATTAACAGTCCATCAGGAGGGTATGTGCACACTGATTATATATGCTTATGTGTGCACACACAGACACACAGACATAGAGCCCACCATGAAAATCACCAAATGAATCCCCGTGCCTGACAGCATTCAATGAACTCTGAACCCGAGAGCAAGAAAGCACTGCTATAAATCTGAAACGCTTCCAGAAAGGTGTTAGGCACTGCCTCTGCCCTTGGAGATGCAGCATTTTCCAGCTTTCACTGGATTTCTACTGGCCTAAGTAATAACTGACCAGGGAAATAAAAGCAGACTGGCGCACCACTCTCAAAAAATGTCTCATCCCTACAGTAGAAAATAGTACCTCTCCCCTGCAGATGGTTCTAAATTTGTAGTGGTTTGTCATTTGTTCCTGAAGGAATAAGAATTTCATGCTATCTGCTGCTTTGTGTCAAAAAAATATCCAAGTGCCGTGGGTCAGTGCTTTGCAGTGACAGGATGGGATGAGCCCCAGAAGAGCCTGTTGGATGCACAGGTATTGCCCCCTCCTGTAACCGAGTGCCTCACAGCTGGTAATGAATTTAACCTCAGTGGCTGGGATGATGGCATAGCTCTTGAAGCCTGAACTGACTCTTTTGGCTGCCTGCTTAGTCTTCCTAACTTTAAGAGGCTGTGCTCTTACCTTTAATTCATGCTTCTTTTTCCAAAGGGAGGAGGACAGAGGCACAAATTGATGATCCAGCTCTCTCTCAGACCCAGCACTTAGCCCTTGCCTCCCACACCTTCAAAGCTTTCTTCACCAAGTCAGCCTTCCTCCCAGAAAATTCAGTGTCTCCTGTCACTGCCAGTGACAGGGTTTATTTTATAATATAGAGCATATGTCATTCCTTAGTGGGCAAATAGGAATGGCATGAGGGACAGGTGAACAGTGCTGCTTTCAGCTCTCCCCCTAGACTGATGGTTCTGTGGCCCTGGGTTGCTGGC
>WAAG01086870.1:52088-88386 GCA_013390105.1 Tichodroma muraria | reverse complement strand
CTGGGCACCCTGTGCCAGGGCTCTTTCCCTAGCCCTGCCTCTGTGTGAGTCCCCTCACTATGGAATTCTGACACAGAAAATGTTTAATCTGAGATTTCCCCCTTGCTGCTTACAAAATGCAAAAAGTGCCAGAGGCCATTCTATGGTGGGATGTGTGACCCTCGGGACCTTCACAGGACCCAAAGCAGGGAAAATAAAGATGGGAGAGAAGAGTAAACAAGTTGAGGAAAACGTGGCAGGAATTTTTGCTCCTGGTAAAAAAAAAAAAGGGTTGAGATCAAATCTCCCATCATACTATCAGCACAGGTAAATGATCTACACTGCATCTGAGTCCTCCTCTTAAAGCAGCAAACCGACAGATCTTATCCACTGGAAGGTGTCCTTGCCCATGGCAGAGGGTTGGAACAAGATGAGCCTAAATGCCCCTCCCACCCAAACTATTCTGGGACTTTTATGGATGAATGTATGGAATGTCAACCATAGCAGTTGAAGTACTGCAGTAGAGCACACCCAGAAAACATTACCCAAGACACAACTCAAAGCTCGCAAAAAGCCTGGGATTCTTCCAAAATTTGCTGTTAAATCTGACGCATCTTGAATGTTATGTTGGCTCTGTCATTTCTAAAGAACAACTGCTATAAATAAAAACATGTGTTTATCTGCATCTAAAAGTCTTATAAAGTTAAGCCCAAGTAAAAAGTCTCATTTTCATTCTTGCCTTCTCAGAGCAGTACATAATAATTTATGAGCTACTTATCAGTTAGGTCTTTACAGCTGAAAATACCTAAAGGCAAGAAAACCAACAAGGCACAGAGCAAAATATGAGAGACACGTGAGTATCCCTCACTGCAATTCCCAGCCACAGTGCCAAGGTCTCTCCCGGGCACTCACTGACTCCTGCAATTCCTGCTAGATAAGAGAAAGGCCCAGCAACTCTTCCTTGGTTTGTCAGCACCCCAAAATCATCAGGAAGCTCGATTTTCTTTTCATTTTTATGCACAGCTCTGCTTGTTCATAAGCACAGGTTTTAACAGCCAGGGCCCCTGCAAAGTGGATGGATTGATATGTAAATCACTTGGCAATTAACCGTGCATTAACTAACTAAACTTAGTGTCCTGAACAGCACTCACAGGTGGAGAGGGCTGGGTTAAACTCGGGGGCTCAGTGCACAGAGGCACCGAGAGTGCCTTTTCCTTGTTTTCCTTACACTTACCTGGAGAATACCAAAACCATGTCTTGAATCCATGTACAGAATTCTGAGGCAAAAAGAAAAGACTTCCAATTATTTTTCCTGCATTACCACCGAGAAGTAGAAAAAGAGAAGGAGAAAATCAAGTTTTGGGGTAAGATTGCTGAGGAAAATGTGATGACAAATGTGCAGCCAAGCCTTCCTGTAAGGGACGACTGAAACCTGTCCAGTTTTCCACTGAAACGATTTCTGTTCCAAGGTTAATCAGCGTTTTTGCAGCTTGAAGTAGTGACTGTGATGTCCCTGAACCACTCATTCGGTTACAGAGGTTCCCTGAGGGACAGCCAAGTTGCTCAGAGGCGCCTGGTGTTAATGTCCTGCAAAAAGCTGTTTGTGCACCCAGCAGGAATGTCAAGAATCATTAAATCCCCGGTTACCAGCCTGCACATCACAGCGTTCAGCACCTGATGCTGGCCTGGCAAAGGGCTTTCTCACCCCTTGGGGCTGAGGGGGCTGGAAGTGCCCAGGTACTGCAGGGAGCAGCCCCCGGCTCCCGGGACTGCCCTTCCCTCTCCAGGTTACCTAGCCCTGCCAAAGCCACAGCAGTGAGGGGCTGGGGACATGGGGACACCAAGGAACCAAACCATCTGGGAGCCACTGGAGCACTGTGTCCTCCTCCTGCTGGGAAGCAAAGACTGGATCTTCACATTATTTTTATTTTTCCTAAATACCCTGTGTTTATTTAGATGGCAAAATACCGTTGCTTGGCTATTACCTGTGGATGCATAACACCAAGTTCTCTGTTTTGTAAGAGCTTTCCTCGGTGTCCCACCACACAGGGAACTGGAAAAATATGATCAAGGGCCGTTTTCCACTGCAAGGATTTGCCATGAGAGAACAGTGATTCAGTGTCATCCTTTAAGCCAACAAATATTTGTTAAGTGCATCTTACAACACCGTGGGCAATTATAAAAAAGAAAACATTTCAATGGAGTTGAATTTGTCAACCTGACATTTATTACATTACACAACAGAGCAGAAGAGTTGGCTTTGGTCACACTGCAGAACACAAATGCTGGAATTTACATTGGAGTGAAATGCTCAGACTTCACCAAACTGAACTGTTCATACCTGGTGCAGCTGCAGGGCTCCAGCTCCTCACTCTGGTTTGAAAGGAACACAAAGATTTCAAACAGAAAATTCCTTTCAGATCCATATGTCAGGCTCAAGGGAGCAACTTTTCCTGTGCACAGCTCCCAGGGCACGTTTGTCCAGCTTGGTCCCTGCTGTATTTTTTCAGGAGGAGTTCTGGCCTCACTCTTCCAGCCACCCACACAGAAAGAGCTGCTGGGTTTGGACCTTGCCCTTTTGGGCATCCTCTCCTTCCTGTTAACATCTGTTTAAGGAATCAAACAGGGTCTGGTGGGTTTATTTCATTTCAATCAGCTCCACCAACACTAGATTAGATATTGGAAAGGAATTGTTCCCTGTGAGGCTAGGGAGACCCTGGCACAGGGTGCCCAGGGAAGTTGTGGCTGACCCTGGATCCCTGGAAGTGTCCAAGGCCAGGTTGGATGGGGCTTGGAGCAACCTGGGATAGTGGAAGATGTTCCTGCTTATGGAGCTGGATGAAATTTAAGGTCCCTTCCACCCAAACCCTACTATGATTCTGTAACTTTTGCTAGCCTGTTTTCTACTCTGTGTACCAGCCATGCCATTGGTCCAGTCCAGATCTCTCCTGCTAAATCCTTTTAAATCAGTGCACCAAAAAGAAGTTCTAAACCAAAACATTAAATGAAAAGGGAAAACAATAAGACACTGATTAAAGACCACTCATGTCCCAGGTTACAGGAGGTCAGAACTGCCTTGGTGGGACAGAGAGAACTCACAGCAGAAGGATGGCTGGGTTTAGTGCAAAACTCGGTGTTAGACTAGACTGTGCCTTCAAATTTTCACTCAGAGTGATAGGAGATTGGCTGATATTGTGGGCAGTTATCACTGCCTGGAAGAAAAACATCTACATTAAAACGTGTGCTGTACAAAACCCCTGAGGCTGCAGCCTTCAAGACAGAGAGAGGCTTTCTGACTCTGGGAGTGTGTAAAGCCCACAGCAGGCAGCTCAGCGTCCCTCAGTGTTCACCTGCTTTTCACATCCTCACCGTTTTTAGCCATTTTATTAAATTTAGGTCACTCTCATCACATTTTGCTGCTTGTGCAACTCATCCTCCTTGCCACTGGTACTAAGTCATTTACAAGCACAAAGACCAACCCCAACTCCAACACTGCTGCCCTTTCCTGACACAGGGACCAAACAGCAGGGCAATGATCTTTGGGACTTTAAATACTTCCTTTTGCTGGAAACATGCACTGTCTCCCAGGGGTGAGAAGAAAAGCGGTGTGGGTTTGGTCTTGAGCAATGACAGTTCATAAGTTGAACATAAATTTTAAACAGATATACTTAACTGTATAAATACCTGTGTTCTTCTTCTGGAAGATTGTATTTCCTGTATTTCAAAAAATTTACACTGAAACACTGCTCCCTCACACCACTCCACACCTGCTGCTGGATCTTCCAGCTATCCCAGCTCACAGCCATGGCACAGAGCATGGTGGAGTCACCATCCATGGAGGTGTTCAAAGACCGTGTGGATGTGGCACTTGGGGACAAGATTTAGTGCTGGACCTGGTGGTGGTGCTGGACTGGTGGTTGGACTTGATGATCTGTTAGGTCTTTCCCAACCTTAATGATTCCATGATCTCAAAATTCCAAAATAAAAGAAAAGGAAGTGAGTAATACAGACACAGTGGATTTCATATGTAAAATTATTCTCTAATTTGTTTTCTGGCAGACATTGAAAAAAGGGACAGAAAAGACACAGAGGCAACACTAGAAAAAGTCCTGTGGTCTGGTGGGGTATTGAAACCTGCTCTGTATCACCTTGGTATAAATTTCTTTACCTAAAAATGTGGGTTTAAAATGTGGTTTTAAAAAACGTGTTAAAAGAGGCTTGAAGCTGAGGGAGGAACAGCAAATGAGAGTTAAACAGCGTTACTGACTTCTGGACTTCTGCAAGGCCAAAAAAGCTTCAGTTCAAAGCGGCTTCCTCCCACTGTTATAAAGGGACTTCCTAAACAAACTCTGGGACCACCCACGGCACACATTTGGATGCAAACCTCCCTCCTTTCAGCCCCTGTTCCCACCCCTCATCCCGCCCCACAATCCACAGGCAACAGTGAGAGCCCCACGGAGGAGCAGAGGGACCTTCCTATCACAGACCCGACCCCAGCCCTCCAGGCTCTCTCTGTACTGGCAGCATCCAGGGATTAATTAGTGCCAGAAGCAGGCGCTGACCATCACACAAAAACGCTCTCAGGCAAATCCCTGGGGTTTGGTAAAGCTGGACTAGAAGGATTTGCATTGAATCCACAGCTGCAAAGCACCAGTGTCTCTGCTCCCCAAACATGCTGGCTGGAGAAACACTTCCCTCAATCTCTTTTAAAGCCATGGCGTTAATTCTGGTTTGTGTTTCCCAGCACATGCCCTAAATGAGCTGTGAGAAAATGTCTGGAAGGTGTGAAGCACCAGTGGGATGTGGAGGGTGCCTCCTACATTCTCCTCCCCATCCCAGAACTTACTTGCCTGGCACAAGTCCCTTGTGCCATGCTGTCAGTGCTGGTCCAGCTATCCATTCCCCTCAATCCATCCAAAAAGTTGGGTGAGGAGCAGAAATGCAGCTAAATTACAAAATGGTACCAAACAAATGATATAACTTTAGAATCATAAAATCATGGAACGGTTTGGGTTGGGATAAACCCTGAAGCCCATCCAGTGCCACCCCTACCATGGGCAGGGACACCTTCCACTACCCTAGGTTCCTCCAAGCCCTGTCCAACCTGGTCTTGGACACTTCCAGGGATGGGAGGTGCAGTTTTACCAGTTTAGTTTATTCTTCAACAGCAGAAGTTACAGTTTCACACCCAAATAAGCCCAGAGTTGCCTATTTTTCCCTGCTCAGTTTTGACTTTCCTAAAACAGTATACCTGGGTGAGAATTTGAGAGACACAAAGGTCAAAACCACCTCAAGGTTCCCGGGTTTCTGTGGCCAGTTTGGCCACAGCCTTTGAGGAGGACACACTGGAAGAGCATTGTGCCGATTAAAGACAAAGTATTTAACTACAAAGTTGGTTTGATGTTAAATTCCCTGAGGTTTTTCTGACAGGTCTTGGGACGGCCTCATGAGTGGGCTGCTGGCTCCAGGTGAAGATGGAGTGGCAGGGAAGCCCCAGGTGCTGCAGAACAGTTCCCTCTGCAGACATCAGACCCAGCTCCCAGCCCAGCACCAGTGACCCCATCCCAGCTGGGGCTCCCCTTTCAGTGCCCCATTTGCCCCACGTCTTTCTCAGACCTGGCTGTGTTTCTGGAACCCCTGAGATCCAGGTCCATCTTACCACACGGGTCTCTCCAAGCTCCTGGCTGCCTGCTTTGGGAGTTCTGTTCCCAGACATCTCCTGACAAAGCCTAACGAAACTGGGAGTCTTTTGGCTTGGCCTTTGTTCTCTAATTTCAGGTTTGTGGGGCTTGGCACTCATGGGTTACACAGCCACATGAGGAATTCCTGTTCCTGTTGGACCCAGTCCTGTGGGGTTTGGTTTGTCTAAAGGTTAAGGAGTTGCCGTGTCCTCGCTTTGCCCCAGTGCCTGCTCCTCGCATGCACAGCAGTGCTGTGTTTGTGTTGCCATGGGAAATTCCTGGGAACCCTCACAGCCCCTGCCTTCCTCCCCGCGTGAGAAGAGCCCTGTGCAACCTCCTGGGTGAGTCACATCCCCACACAAACCTGTCCATCCCAGGTGCCAGCAGCCAGTGAGGGGTGAATTTACAGCTCCAGGAAACGTCTGCTCGGCTTTGCTTCCAGTGAGCACCAGAGCAAAACCTGTTATGTCAACACAAGTAGTTGCACAACCAGCTCTTGGCCTTTGATCCCACATCCACCCCCTGCGCACAAGCAGGTCTCCTGGAAAACCATCTCTGTGTGCTCTGTAGGAAGAGCTCCGCAGGTGACCACTCACACTCAGTGCTCAGGTTTCATCCCACAGACAAAACATGCCCAGGGGAACAGGAAAGGGCATTGGCTGCAGCCCCATTCCCTGCCAAAAGGGATTTTCTTCTCACAACACAAACACGCCGAAGTCACCGCTCCGGAGCTCCACTGCTCCCCAGGTCAGTAGGATTTGTTCTGAGCATTCCCTTCTGCTAGTAAAGGAGAAGGCAGGCAGAGATTTCCAATGCCCATCCCAGCACTGCAGCCTGCCCCAAGGACCCAAGGAAGATAAGCTCAAGGCCACACTCGGTGCCAGGTGTCCCAGAGCCCACCAGAGCTGTTGTCCAGAAGCCACCAGAGCTGCTCTCCAAAACCCACCAGAGCTGTTCTCCAGAGCCCACCAGAGCTGCTCTCCAAAACCCACCAGAGCTGTTCTCCTGAGCCCACCAGAGCTGTTCTCCTGAGCCCACAACAGCCGTTTTCCAGGGCCAACCAGAGCTGGTTTCCAGACAATACCAGAGCTGTTCCCTAGGAATTGAGCTCATCCCTAAGGCTTCACCACTGCAGGGTGGCACTTCCATGTCCTTCAGGCATGAAGGATCTTCCTTCATGTAATGTGCTGCCCCTTCAGTAATGTTTGAAGCCCAAAATAATTCATTCTCTAAACCCACCTTTTTCTACCTCCTAGGGATCACACACTGGGTTGGAAAAAAGTACTGTACACACAAAGCAGAAGAACATGGATTAAAGGGAGGGAAAATGAGAAACAAAGGATTACATTTCTAGGTATGGGAAAACTCTGTGTGGCTGGTGTCACATTGTGTGTCAGAAGAGGGTTTTGCCTGCATTATTATTCTCCTTCCACATTAATATAGTCTAAGGAGCTTTCTGTTTTATAAGGAATCCAAGATTAAAGGCAGCCAAGACTCATCCTGAGCACTGTCAGTCTTGTGAGCTGCCCCACACCAACGAGCTGCTCCACATCTCTTCACAAAAAAATGGAAAACAGCCTGCAAATTATCAAAATAAGACTGTCTGAAAACAGCAGGTGGCAAATATAGTTTTATTTTTTATCCTCTGGTAACACTGTGATAACAGAAACTGTATAAAGCATGATAAAACTCTTCCATGAAACAGAGTAGGTGCATATTATAAAATAAAAAATAAAAATATTACATTACCAAAAGGAAAGACGACATTTAAAAGAAAGTATTACAATAATTAAATGGTACCAGTTCCTTTCCGTATTCCAGAATTTACGGAAAATGTTTAAATTATGCAGCACTAAGTTATTTTCTCTCTTGATTTTAAACATGCAGTAACTCAAACAGAAATGAAACCTATTGATCAATGCAGGAAATGTTATTTAACCACAGAGCTTTGCATGTAGACTTGGACCAACCCAGGCTAGAGGGAGGTGTCCCTGCCCATGCCAAGGGGTGGAATCAGATCAACTTTAACGTCCCTTCCACCCCCAGCCATCCCATGACTCTTTGGTGCAGTGGCTGTTAAAAGAAATGCATTGTAACTATTTCCCATCCCAGGGATTGACTGATTTTAGCAATTAAAGTTTTTAGAGGTGCAACTGCATTTTCTGTGCATTTGCAGAGTTACAGCAATACTGGTTGAGATGGTACTAAAATAATCTCTGTCTATGCACAGTCTTTCATTGTTCAAAGTACTAAGAATACATTTTTAAAATAGCCCTTAAGGCTTCACATTCTTACCTGGGCACGTTTTACCAATCCCCAGTAAACACTGCCACTGTCCCTTTGCAGAAATGTGGTTTTTTAATCATGCTCAGATGCAAAATCACTGTCAATTTATGAGGAAACATTCAGGTCAGAAATACACAAACTGACAGTAATTCAACACATGGTTGCCAGTAGCTCAAGAGTTCAAGCAATGTAATTTTGAGGATTAAATAAGAAAAAGAAAATAGCAGAGGTTTAGTTTTTTGCTGAGTGGTACAAACATTCTCATGTAGCAGTAAAGTGGATTTCAATTTTTTTTCTAATTCCATCTTACCCTTCAGACTATGCCCAGTTTGCATCAATTAAAAATCAATTACCCACCCCCTCAAAAGAAACCAGTGTTTACAATTTTATAAGAAAACAAAAAGACACTGAACCCAATGATCTCCAACTAATTACACAGTTTTAAAAATGAGGATCTCAGGCCTACTGAAATGTTTTAAGTTCTTAAAAAAGCAGTACAAAATGCTATTGGAACGTGAACGTTCACAAGAAGACGTGTTCAGGAGTGTCGCACAGCTCTGTGACGAGCAGGGATGCTCCACTCAAGTCCTTTTGACTCCAGTTCCAAAGGCAGGAGCAGTTTCTGGGCGAGGCAGGGCCAGGCACAGCCTCTATGTGTGGTTGTTGTTGAGGTTGCTCTTGTTGAAAAACCTCCTGGCCTCCACGCTGCTGAGTGACACGGAGCAGCGCGAGGGGTTCTGCTTCCGGTACTCGATGCTTTCCATCATCGCTTCCTTGATCACCTGCAGGGAACATCACAGCCAGCAGGAAAACTCACATTTGAACCACTTGGAAAAGGACAGAAACAGCCCCTTCTCCCGGTAACAGCTGCTGCTCCCACTTTTAGCTCTGCTCCATCATCAAAGGGATGGATGAGTTTTAGTACACATAGTATTTCTTGAGTGCATAAAACACTGATTTTAATGCAGTTAGTTAAAAAGTGAGGGAGGCCACTAACACAAAAGAAGTCATACGAAAATACACAGTATTTAAAAAGTCCCAGTGAAACTTAGAAGGGTAAATCCAAACATTGAGAAAATCCGTATTTCAAGGATGTAGAAAGTAATTATTATGTTGAGAAAGATTAAATCTTCACTTTTATTTCCCTTTGTGCTGATGTAACAAGTTTTCTTCACTAAATTGATTAAAACCCCCATATCTTTATCTGGGATGATCATTGCACTTGTCACTCCACAGATGTTGGGATCATGATGTCATATTTCACCAACTATCAATTACAAATAATTATTACTGAGTTAGCTGATAAAAAAATTTCCTTCAGAGAAAACTTCCAGTGTCCATTTTGTGCAATTAGACAAAAAAAACTGATTATAAAACCCTGCACATCATGTTTACATCCTTAACAGACCCCTTTGCTCAGTTGTCCTGAATGACTCGGGATAGTAAAATGGCAAAACCACGGCAAGAACCAAATGAGAAAATCAGGCAAACACTGAGGCAAAATGTACCTTCTGTAGGGCAGATTTAGGCTTTACTCACATCACCCACTTCCCCCTGTAACAATCCAGCCCCTTTAACCCCCCACACTTACATCCATGTTATTGAGGGTGTTGAACTCCATAAGGTCATGGAGTCTCTTGAAAGCCTCGTTGGGATACTGGAAGTTGAAGGTAGAGAAAGGTGTATCTGGATCATCAAAAATATCAAAGTCTGCAAAATCCTTCTCTTCTTGTGTTTCTCTAGGAACAGCTGCACAGAAAAAATACAAAAATTCCATCCAAATGTTAGGGCTGAGGATTTATTACCTTATTTTTAATGGCTCCTTTGAATTAATCCCCTAAGGACTGCAGAAAAAGATTGGGTTATTTCAGAGACAAAACATTCTTAGTCCATAACCACCGTGATTCCAGAGGAACAGGCGGATTCAGCATCAGGAATTGTGAGCTAACCTGGAGCTTTGTACTTCCTGAAATCGATGTTGGCCAGCACAAAGTGGATGATGGTTGGACAGTCCTTCTCCGAGGAGGTGTCCTTTGGTTTGAAAACATAGCACTCCTTCATGCCCTCCCGATCAAACACGTTGGGGTCTATCTTGGGGAAAGGAAGCTTGTTCATTTTGGCCCATTTTTCAGCCAGCAGGATTTCCTGGAAAGAGGAGAAAGACTCGGGTGCATAAAAGCTTCCACTACAAAGTCAGGAGGTTTGCAGAGATGGGGATCATGTGGGGTGGTTAATGTAATCCATAAAATATTAAGTCTCCAACACAGGAAGGACATGGAAGGAGTCCAGAGGAGGCACCAGGATGATCAGAGGGATGAAGTAGCTCTGCTGGGAGGGAAGGCTGGGAGAGTTGGGTTTGTTCAGCCTGGAGAGGAGAAGCTTCAGGGTGACCTCACTGTGGCCTTGAGGTGCCTGAAGGGGCCAAGAGGAAACATGGAGAGAGACTGTTTCCAAGGGATGGAGAGACAGGACAAGGGGGAACGGCTTCCCACTGGCAGAGAGTAGGTTTAGATGGGATATTGGGAAGAAATCCTTCCCTGTGAGGGTGGGAGACCCTGGCACAGGATGCCCAGGGAAGCTGTGGCTGCCCCGTCCCTGGGAGTGTTCAAGGCCAGGCTGGACGGGTCTTGGAGCAACCTGGGACAGTGGAAGGTGTCCCTGCCCATGGCAGGGGTGGGATGAGGTTAATGTCCTTTCCAGCCCAAACCACCCTGCAGTTCTCAGAACTAATCAACTCCATCTCAGCACAGATTACCCAGCAAGACCAACTGAGCACCTCACTCATCCTGCCCAGGCTCCACCACCTGCCACATGAGTCACAGGAAGGAATGTGGTCTTCCCCAGAAACTTGGGGGTGAATTTACAGAGCTGAGAGCGAGGGAAAAGCCATCCATAATTTTACTTTGCAAAGCAGTACCAGTGCTGTGGCAACCACTGGGAGCTCCTAAACACATTGTTGTACTCAGAGTCAATCCCTGCACACAGAGGCCTCTCAAAGCACACCGAGTGAAGAGCTCTGGAACAGGCTTCTTTTTCCTCATGACAACTCAGTAAACAAGATAATTTGTAAATAATGACTCAAAAGCATGTAATGAGGGTGTGTGAGAGGGAGGAGAGGGAAGGTCAAACATCTTTAATCTTGGCTTTCAATGAAATAGGACCCTTCTTTGGACGACTGTTTTGGATACGCAGGAGATTAAGAGATAGTGGGTGTAAAATGGTAAACCAAGGCTCGAGTCATTGAGTAAAATATTAGAGTGCTACCATAGATACAGGCCCACTTCTGAAGTGGCATTTGCTCTTTGCAATGCATCAATGGGACAGAACTGGTTCCTGTTCCTGTCCTCTGCCTCAGGAATACACCTGTGTCTGCCTCAGCACACACCTACTTGTGCTTCAGAAACAATGGACCATTCCCTTCCTCAGAGGCTTCTGGAAAACCTGAGGGACCATCTAATTTTCCCACCATTTTTTATCATGTTAAGGAATTTTTTGCCCTTTGAAAATGACAATTTTTCTCTAAACCTTCAGGATGCCACTTGAGTGCTAATTAATCTCTCTGTTTCCCAAAGCAACCCAGAAAACTGCAGCTGACAAAGAGAATGCTAAGGGTAGCAGGGTGACCGTATACAGTCTTTTAGATGGACTCCACCTGTGGAATGTTAAAAAAGGGAGGAAAAAGATGTTTCAGAGGCAATGGCAGTGCTGTGTCAGCAAATTTAGTTTCTGGGGCAAACACTCTTGACAAAAAAAGGAGATACATTCTTATGCAAATAGAATATTAAAGGAAAAAAAAGACTCTGGGATTCAGTCATTTAAGGAGAAACAAAGGATCTCAAGCACTAGAAGTCTTCTCAGTGTTCTATTCTCCCCAGGAGCTCCAAGAGACCTAGAGATTACAGGAATTTCTCCTTTTTATTTTCCTGTAATTTGGCTTTGCAGTTGGCATCACTGATCTCAAGCTCATTTTGCTACTGCTGTTATTTTCTAATGTTGTTTTGGGCGGTTTGTCACTCCATAGCAGCTGAAGGAAAAGAATTCTCTGTTCTAACTGAAATTCGTCTGTAAAGCAGCAAGGAAGGCCAGATGTTTCTCAAACAGGAATGTTTTCTGAGTTCCCTTAAAGATTATTTTAAAAATCCATTTGGGTTTGAAATAAACAGTGCCTCTTTTTTGAGGATGGTAGAATCATTAAGGTTGGAAAAGACCTCCAAGATCACACAGATCAACCTAATCCCAACATGCCCACTAAACCACAGCACGAAGTGAGAACCTCACAGTAGTCTCTGAAGTGCTGGTTTTTCTGTAGCAGTTACCAAAATGATCCATGTAAAGGCTTTGGGATCAGCTGGAGCTGTGTGGGTGTGCAGGTTGTACAGACTGATAGCTGTGTTTTCCACACCTGCTGCAGGAAACAGCCATGGCACTTACTCCCTGTTTTCCTGTTGCTGTTTTGCTCTGGTCTGGATGGATTTAAGAGTCCCACTTAAACCAGTGCTGGGATTATCCTGGTGAGATGTAAATGAACAGTTAGCCCTGCTTCCAAAAGGTTATTTATTTAGCAATCCTGAGATGATGCATTTCTGCAAGATGATGACATGAAACCATCCATTTACATCACAGCACACAGAGGAGAGCAGCTGGGCACAGGGAGAGTACAACAGGGAAAATGACTTAATTGTTTAATTCTGACAGAAAACAAAACTCTGCAATCAGTGCCAAAGCAAAACTTCCATAAAAACAACCAAGCTCCCGCTTCAAAGGAATTCCATTATCCCTCTTTGTGCCAGTCGCCTCATGGAAGGCATGTAAACAGGAACTGAGGCACAGGGCAATATTCTGCCTTGACGTGGAAAGAAATACTCCAAAGCTGTAGATACAACAGCACTAAGGCCTTTCTGGGACCATGTGGAATAGAAACGAGTCACCTTAAACTCCTGAACCCAGCAAAGGAAAGGCCTGTGTCACTTACTTTGAAAGGAGGGCTGGAATCACTTGGCCTGGCTGAGAAGTCAAAGGAGATGATGAGATCCACACCTCTTTGGGGCCTTAGGATGAGCGGGTAGGGCAGGTTAAAGGTCAGCCCACTGTCCACGATGTGGATCTTCTTGCTCTTCACATCCAGGGGCTCATAGATCCTCTCAAACTCATCAGGATCTGCATGGAACATGGGGAAACCAAACCAAGCAGGGACATGTGAGGTTCTGATGAGCTTTCCAGTGTCTCCCTGAGTTCTGGAGAGAGCATGGAATTTGTACTGCACGGTGTATCCCAGGTAAACACACCATGAATTCAAGTGTAACTAAAACTCTTAAAAACTGGAGAATGAGGTGAAAAGCCAGAACTGGAAGGACCTTCAGGAGTCCAAGTTCATGAGGCAGACCCAGAGGTGGCTTGAGGCAAATGAAAGGGGACAAACACCCAGGTTTGATCCCAGCCCTCCCACCTTCACTCCATCATCCCAAACAATCCATACACAAAGGAAGAAGTTTATGGGATGTTAAGAGACATCTGGGGGTGTCAGAGGACGGTCCCAGACTCTGTTCAGTGGTGCCAGTGACAGGATGAGGAACAATAAATTAAAACACAAGTTCTACCTCAACATGAGGAAGAACTTTCCTTGGATGCTGCAGAGCCCTGGAACAGCTGCCTGGGGAGGGCATGGAGTCTCCCTCTCTGGAGATTTCCCAAACCCCCTGGACATGTTCTTGTGTCACCTGCCCTGGGTGGCCCTGCCTGGGCAAAGGCTGGACTGGGTGATCTCCAGAGGTCTTCCAACCCTAATATTCTGTGATCCCCTCAGTGTCCTACAACCCATGCCCAAACCTATTCCCGCAGGCTCCCTCCCAACCCCACATCCTTCCCAGCTCTCCCAAATTTGCCCAAAAATCCTCAGTGTGGCTCTGCCCTCCAGTGGCACTTGTCTGTGTCAGCTTCTGCTCATTAAATTGGGACTATCAGGTCTTGTTTCCCAACCTGCACCAGACCTGATGACCTCACACTCACCACTCCACCAGGAACAAAGAGAAACAGTGATCCATATCCGTATCCTTAATTTAGGCACTGGACAGAATTCCCTGTCAGCCACTTGCTGCTGGTGCTGTCCCAGTGTGGTATCCACCACTCTTTTCTCTAAGCCAAACCTGACAGTGTTTCCCTCTAACCCCAACGTTCCCTCGGGTGCAGTTCAGGAAAAACCAATCCAAATTCCCTGGGTGTCTTCACACTTATCCAGGTCTCTGGACACTAGAAAATTAAAGTCTCTGAACACTACTAAACTATCCCTGCTGTACTTAAAACTTTTCCCCTGACAGTCTTTTCTTGGTCCAGACCTTACAAATATTTCCAGTGCATGGTTTTGCTTTCTAACAAAAAATCTAATGCTCATATCTGTAGAGGGCAGTGTAATGTAAGGAATGCTGGATAGAAAACCATAATTATTTCTGCTATAATTGAATTTTCTGGCACCTACTTACTGACAATGGTAGTAATCTGGAAAAAAAAAAAAGGGTATTTTTCAAGCAAAGAAAATCCATTAAAGAAAATTCTAACTCTTGTCCCTGTCATTTCAGGAGCAGCATGTTGTGAGCACCAGACAAAATCTTCAAACAGATGATTTCATTTTTTATTTCTGTTGTTATTTATAAGAGGATCCTTTTCTAAGTAATGAGGCACCATTTTCCCACTATTTGCCTTGATTTCTAAAGGAGAGAACACTTTTAAATAATTGCCTATTGCTAAAGGGCTAAGTGTGTTTATAAACCTATTTTAGAACCAGATATATTTCATAATCATGAATTAGCATAAATGTATGAAAATGTGTTGGTATTTACCAAATTCATCACAAATAAAAAAAAAGGTAAAAGACCTGTCCTGACTACAGCTCCCTTTAGCACAAGCAGACCAGTTTGGTTTTCCTCTTCTTGTTTAAAGACATGTCAAACATAATTTAACCCTTGTTCTCACTAGAACTTCTAAGGAATTGCAAAAATGTTTTTCTTCAAGTTTCATCTTTCTTATGCTACAAAAATTGAATTTGAAAGATCCTTTAATCAAGAACAGCATCAGCTACAACAGTGTTTGCGATGGGAGTGTTATTACTGCCAAACAAACTTCCTCCCAACACTGAAGAACAAGATGGACCCTATTGCTTACAGCCCTCATGACCCTAAAATCAAATTGATCAAAATAATCACACTGTATTTTAGAGGAGAAAACATCTTAATGTCGTCAGTAAATTTATAACAGCCATATAAATGCATTCCAGTAATCACAGTCTTCACAGAATCACAGAATCCCAGAGCCTGGGACAGGAATTTTTAGTCTTTTAGGAAAGATGCATTCCTACTACCAGCACCTTCCAGACCATCAAACAGCAAACTGGGAGAAAATGGAAGGATGTGGCACATGGAGACAGGGTTTAGTGGTGGTGCTGGGTTGATGGTTGGACTTGATGTTCTTAAAGGTCTTTTCCAGCCTTAACAACTCTGTAAGTCTGTGTTTACCAGCCCAGCTCCATGCTTAGCCAGCTCAGTCCTGTCAACTTCCCAGCAATGGGATACACGGACAGATAGATACTTGTTAGGAAATCATAAAGAGGGCACGTCCTAGAGACCAAATCTGCCACAGACGGCAGCTCCAGTGGAAGGAGGGGAGATGAGAAGGGCATTTGCTACTGACGTCCATCTACTACAACCATCTCCATAAATACTGAAATAAGGAAGCAGAGATTAGGGGTTATTTTTCCCCATTGTTATGCACTTGGCATTTTCTCAAATTGTTCTGGTGTGTTGTAACATCAAGAAAAGAAACAGAACAACTCTGAGTTCACAATGAAATCATTCCTGATAAAATAAGAAAATGCTTGGCATTATTTCCACAAATAGAATCTGTGGAAAAGCAAAGCCAAGGGTTTTACTTCCAGACCAAGCAGCTGGGACCTCTGCTGCAGGCACTGCAGACCTTAAATTCAATCCTCAGTAATGAGTGTAAGATTTCCTTAGGTCAGCCACAGTTCATCCTCTGCAGAGGGTTTGGGACAACTGGAGATAGAAAGTATTATTGATATCCTTTTTGATTCACTTATTTCTCCTTTGGAGTGTCTGGCAATAAAGGAGAGTAAGTCTTAAAGCAATACAGATTTCTCTCTGCACTCAAGCTGACAGGTAAACTGCCAGTGCTAGGAATAAATATGCACAGCTTAAATGCATCCAGTGCCACAGTAATCTAAGGATTTAAATTTTACACCACAGTCTCCTTTCTATCTGTGCCTCTGGGCTCCTCAGCCCTTCCATATACCAGGAAAATTCACAGCATTAAAATGTGGATACACTCATCACACTACTGAATGATTACATTTTATATTAACTACTGACATTTCAAGGAGTTTTTAACTATTCTTGACTATAATACTGCAACCACTCGCAGCTGTCAGATCTGGGTTGTTACTGCAGGTTTATGAATGTGGGCTTTGGCTAACAGCAAAAAAACTGAAGCCATGTCAAACTTTTCCCATTTTAACCTACAGAAGTTTCAGGCACTCCAAAGTAATTGTGTCAGAGGTGAAGAGTTCTGTCAAACCAGCATTTCATTTCCATCAAAATCAAATCCCAGGAAGTTTATAGTTAATTCTGAAGACTATCCACGTGTCTTAATTATGCAAAATTCTCATCAACTGTCATTTTTTCCAACCATAAATTTCCTACCCACTTTCCTGCCTCTTTTCCAAGTACTATAAATATTAAGACTACCCAGTTGTAAACACCTCTGAGATGACAGAAATATTTAGAAAGTGGAGTCCAGATGGAAATTACTCTTCAAGCCCTGCAAGGGATTTGTTACATTAGCAAACACACATTAATACACATTACAGCATGGCTGCTACTTAAGCTTTTAAATTACATCTGGTATTTACTGTTGCTTAATGAACACTTGGGACAATCTCCTTCCTCTGAATAGGAAATGAGGGCTGAGGAGAATGTTGCTGTCACCAGGGACGGTTAGTAGGGCTGTGCTGGGAGGAACAGCCTGGAAGGAACACCCCCTTCAGAGAGGTGTAGTTGTTTTTTGCTTGATGGATCACAGAATCATGGGATGGGTTGGGTTGGAAGGGACCATGAAGATCGATCAGTGCCACCCCCTGCCCTGGGCAGGGACACCTTCCCCTATTCCAGGTTGCCCCGAGCCCTGTCCAGCCTGGGCTTGGACATTTCCAGTGCCAGAAGAACACCAGTAAATTAACTGCCTTTACTGAGCAGACTGCACTGAACACTAAGGCAAAGGCTCCAAAATCCTAACCAAACACAATTATTCTTCACAGCTACTGTCCCACACACCACATCCCTCATGGAGTGTGGGAAGACTTTGAGCTTCTTTTGCAAATCCATATTTTTCTGAAATTCTTATCCTCTATCCGCATTCTTGCTTAAGCCAACAGGAAATGTGTATGCACATGCATATCAGGGACCCTGGAATGGGAGTGATTTCTCAAGTGGATTAACACCGGGAAGAACATGCTGTCAGTGAAGTAAGAATCTATCAACTGTGTCAGGGCAGGGCCAGACTGGAGATGAGGGAAAGGTTCTCCTCCAGAGGGTGATCAGGCACTGCCCAGGCCCCCCAGGGAATGGGGACAGCCCCAAGGCTGCCAGAGCTCCAGGAGCATTTGGACAACGCTCCCAGAGATGCACAGGGTGGGATTGTTTGGGTTCTGGGCAAGACCGGGGGTTGGACTCCATGATTCTGGTGGGTCCCTTCCAAAATTCACTGATTCTATGATCCTACGAGTGAAGAACTGTGTTGCCCCCAGGGGTTTTTCAGAAGACAGACAGCAGATGAGCAACAAAGGTTTTGCAACAGGGAAGCCCTGCAGGAGAAGAAGGAAAGGCTTCATTTCCACTACCAGGCTTAGCATCAATAAGAACCAAGGAACAACCTGGATACCCTTTGGAGAAGGCCAAGACAGTGAGGAAGTGGATGTAACAAAGGGCACCATACACAAAAAGCAGTTTGGTCCCCTTCTGCCAAACGAAGGGCCACTGTTTGTCCAGTGGCTGTTCCACACACTGTGCCAAGGGACAGGGCAGGGAGCAGACATTTAGAAATCACTGTGTGGTGCCCTTTGGGCCTCCCAGTCCCCTCAGAAGCTCTGCAGCTGGATAATCCCCACGGTGCTCTTGCGACCCTCCCGGCGTGACGTTACCGCGGGGGGAACTCGCTGCCTCTGGCTTCATTAATTACCACACGCAGCACCAGCGTTCTGGGAACTGACCTGCCACTGCTGCCGGCTCCTCCTCTTCCAGGGACTCCTGGGTGAGCAGCTCTGCCAGAGGGGACAGGGGGTAGCAGCTGTTGAGGTTCAGCCCCAGCATGAAGTTGTGCACCTTGCCAGCGCGGCCCTCGCGCGTGTTGAATAGGGCGCTGTCCCCCACCAGGGCCATCAGCATGCGCTGCACCCAGCTCTCCTGGCTGCTCTCCTGGCTGCTCTCCTGCAGCCTCTCCCGGCACTCCCGCTTCGCCTCGGCGCCCTCAGTGCCTGCACACAAAAATGAGAACACCCAGTAGTGCTATTTAAACACAGCAAGCGTAATCCGGGGCTATAAAATAAAGGACATACGAAAATAAAAAAATTCTTTCAATGAGCCAGGGGCTGGATGATGGAGTTTTGCCACAGTGATTTCAGAGGATTGCAGAGGATCCATCCTTTCTACTTCACAGCCCAGTGAAACCTTTAATCTGCACCGCAATATGCACATATATTTCATATCCACAATAGTGTGGATGCCTCCATCAGGAAAATCGACTGGGTACATTAGATGACCTGAGCAAGACTTAATTAGTCTGAGGGCTTTTCTCTGTAAGCTCTGGTGGGTTCAGGGATAGACCTGAGCTGATAAGATCCGTACTTGATGTAGACATAAATTCATTTGGATGTGCATTGACAGCCTGCTCCATCTTTCTTGCCTGTTAGAAATCCAGCTTTCCTCAGGAAAGCAAAGTTAGTCTGCATAAAGGATAATGCTATAGCATGAGAAATCAAAAATACCTGAAATTATCATTACAGTAAACTGTGAACTACAATTAATATCTGGCTTCAATTAACTGAAGAGTACAATGAACAATCCAGACTTAGATGTCTGCGGTTGGAGCTCACAGTAAAAATGTCCTGGACTGGCACCAGGACATGCACTCATTCACCCTGTCAAAACTTGACTTTTTGAGGTGTTTTGGATAAGAAAATAATTCAGGCTCAAGCTTGATACTTTAAATCCAGCTTTTAAACTTGCCTCTTTAACCCAGGCTTTAAAGGAGCTGAGTTTTACATAAGTAGAGAGAAAACAAGCATCAGAGAAGTCCAACATCTGTCCAACAACATTCTATGGAAGTGAGACGGATTTCCAAGTGCTTACAATCCCAGATTGGTTGGCTGTTCACTATGGCTACAAACTAGGAGAGAAATGTGTTTGGTGCTGGCTGTAGTGTTTAAACAGGAAATCCACAAATAAACACAAAACCTGGTACCACCTACGGTTTTACACATAAGGGGAGTGGAAGAAGCAGTCACTGGGCTGAGCTAATGACATAATTCCCTGTCTCACTTTATAGGATTTTCTTTTCTTCTGTGGATCCTGAAATCACAAATAGCTGCATTCCCATCTCTGCTCCACTTGTTAAAAGCAAAACCAGATTTCTGCAGGTGAAAACCACCCCAAAAATATAAAAAAGTCAAATGCAGAAAGCTGACTAAGACACCAGAAATCCCCAGGTGCTTCAGGTACTTAGAGAATAGAATCTTTTCTTCCCGCTGCCCAACATTCCCTTTGTGGTTGTGCCTCTTCTGGGCAACTGGATTTGGGCATTGTTACAAACACTGTGCCATGCACAAGGAATTTCTGGTATCAGATGTCATTTGTAAAGGTGCTAGAAGACACCTGTGAATGCTGGAAACACACGTTGAACCATTCTCAGGTAAATATTTGATCAGGAAACCCTTGAAAACAATGGACAGTGTTGGTTTAGGGGGCTGGCAGCAATTCCAAGGTGCCTCAGGAGCTTGCTGGAAACAGACTTCTGGAGAGCTCTGACCCAGCAAACCACATTTTTGGGTGTATGTGGTATTCCAGACATGTGTGAGAGAATCACCTGATGATCAGCTTGAGCAGGAGACATGAAGTGAAGCCCAGAACCTCTGAGGTCTCTTGTTCTCTATTTTGCTGAGCCACACAAAAGCTGATGGAAAAAGCAAACCATGAAATGAAATCTGAGCATTTCCTTACCTTTTGGATGCTGTGATTCATCTTCACTGTCTGAGCTGTCGTTGCTCACAAGGTGCTTTAGCCTAATATTTTCTGTTGAAAGAAATATAAATTCCTTTAAACTGCTGGGGTTTAACTGGCAGAACAGTTAAGAATTTTAAAACAATCTGAGTCATAAAATCCTCATGGTATTTGCAATACAAAGTAGAGCTGAAGAGACTGCTGTGGACATTAGAATGTGAACAGCAGGTATTGGATTTAGCCTGCAATTTTTGGACTGGAAAAGAAAATGTAACCCTAAAGCAGTACCTCCCACTCCCCTCTGCACCACATACCTGACACACTTTATTCACCTTCATTAAAATGGAGATGTCTAGCTTCTGTCCTCTCAGGAAGTCTTACTGAACTAGGAAAATGTAACTGTAAGGCCAAGCTGGCACTGGGACATCTCTAGCTAGGATCCAGACTGTGGTTCAAGTCACATGAATATTTTCACATCTGATCCCACTTCAAAGAATACTTTTTAAATTATATGTGAAATGAGTCACAGATGACAGATAACATTCTGTGTCTCACTATCTTTCAAAAGCAGACTTTTCCATGATCACATTTATTGACAGGGATCCTCCATAAGGAAGTGTTAACATTCATGAGTTGTATCAGAAATAGGAACATGGAGGTCTCATTCTCATCTGTAAAGGCGAGATTATCAAACAGCTGAATTCCATCCATTAGGAGGCAGACAGAGGTTTAAAAACTAATCTCAATCTACATTTTCTCTTCTTGATCTTCAGAAAGATCTGCCTGCCTAGGACAATTTGTTTATTGGTCAGATCTTCCCCTGTAATGCTGCCTCCTCAACAGAAAACAGAAGTGCAAAAAACCATTCATCATTAATTACATTCTCAGATAAAACTCGATAAAGTCCATCCAAACTAAGCCACAACTCTTTCTTTACAGTCATCTTGCCATTTGTGTGCCAGGAGTGAAACCAAAACCAATTTGCAAGCAAAGGAATAGATACCAACAGGCTGTGGTTAGAATGGAGCAATTTAACAACCCAGAGATGAGAAAATTTAGGTGCATTTTGCTAATCCCTTTAATAACACAGGCCAGTGTCAAGAGACTACACAAGTAACTATCAAATACTTGTCAGCTTCTGCTCTCCAAAGATCACACAGCAACATAAAGAGAGGATTCTATTAACTACCAGAAAAGAGCTGGATAGATTTACATGACTTTCAGCAGCTCTGACTGACCAGAAACAGAAGTGGAAGAAAGGAAAGAACATTCCCAACGCTCTTTCCCCACCTCAGCAGCATCTGGCAGTGCCAGTAACTAAAGGTAATTAATTCCACGTTCTTAAATGACTACCAGCAGTGCCATCCTTCCACAGAGGGAGAATCTTGCTAGCAATTGCTCTGCATAGTGGAATTATTTACTAATAGTACCTAATTCTTCTTCCATGGTGGGCCCTTTATTCTGAGAATTGGAGACACCAAGGACTCTGTTAAATAATATTGAAAATGCACTGCCCCAGACACCTGAAAGAGAAAAAATAAACAATGAATGGTGCTTGGCAGAAGGAAAATAAACTCCACATATCTTAATAAGCACTATTTAAGCAGTTGGTTGTTCTCTGAACACATCTCTGAGCTTGGAGCAGACCAAGTCATAAGCTCAGATGTCCAAATCAGAACAAAGAAAATATAAATGGAAATAAGAAACAAATAAATAATGCCAATCCATATCTGTGAAATCTTTCAAATGAATGTCTGCCAACAAACTGAGAGCTCCACTTCCTGTCTCACACTTTGACTGCACTTAGAAGTCCATGAACTACTGAAATTGCTTTTATTTTTAAGCCTCTTCCTATGGGAAGAGGAACATGTATGCTACTATTATATGTATAGGAACATATATGTTCCTATGATACTCACCCATCAGGAAATGCAAGGGATTTTCAGCATATTTCTTCACCACTGTCCCCATAAAAAACTTGCTTCCAAACAAATCAGGAGACATGAAAGTGCCATACTTGGCCATTCCAATCTCGTATGGACTGAATTCCACCCAGTCTGCAAAGTCAGAAACAAAACTGTCCTCAGTCAGAAATCTCAGCCTGAACAGAAACAGAGGAGGAAAACACAGAAATGAACGAAGCAAAGAAATTTTAGTGAAGCCAAATAATCCAAATTTTTAGGGAAGCCAAATAACCATTTGGAATACCAAATCAAGGTCAGTGATGTCTCAGCAGGGAAAGAATCCTCATTCTCTCTTATCACAATAAACTTTGGTGAAAAGAATGAGGCTGGAAAACCAGAGGTATAAAAGGAGAGATCACAAAGGAGGAACACACAGTGACATCTTTTTTTCATCCCCCACTTCAGCATGATTCACAATGATGGCACAAAACCAATCATTGAATATCCCAAGGGTTGTGAAATATTCTAGCAGAAGCATTTGGATTCTACCCAAACCTAAAGTTTTGCAGGAAATCCAATATCAAAAGGCAAAGCTGAGAGGCAGCCGATAAACTTATGAATTCAAATATTGCCAAAGATATCTTTAGAAGTCCATTTTATTGAACGAGAGCTCAAGAAAAATATGGAATAAAATGTTCAAATGCATTTTCTGATCTTAGCAGAAAATATCAGAAGTGATTTGCATTCTATTGATGTAGGCCTTTGAAAATGGATCTTAGCTGACTTGGAAACACTTTTTTTTATACCAGTGGAGTTGCTTCCATCAGAGAACTCAGTTCAAAAAGGGAGTAAATATCAAACAAACCATATCTTCTCTTTTTAGCATTTCACCCATTCATCTATTTCACCTTCCCTATTTTTAGCAGGGACTGATTTGACTGGAAATTAATCAGAAGTAATTCTGAAAAAGGTAAGAGACAGCTTTGAAATATCCCCACGTCACAGAACGCCATCCACCCTCAGGATATTCCTGCTGACGTGTGGAGCAGAAGGGGAACACTTGTCCTGAAAAGGAAAGATTTAATCATGTCTGCTGGGAGTCTCATTTCACAGGGTAATGCTTATCTGAACTAAGTCAGATAAGTCAAATACAACACCCTATTTTCCAAATAAATCACCCACAAATCTTCACATTCACTGGAACAGAAGGAAATTCCTTTGAAGACCCAGTCCAGGAATTTCGTATTTCCTTTTAACTGTAGAAGCATGAACTGGCAGATATGTATTCAGAACCAGGGTGACAGCAAAGCTGAACTGAGAATGAAAATTAATTTGTCTTAGTCCACCTCCAGCTTGCATTTGCACTGAAGATTTCTCAAATAACAAAGCCTGCTCAGGGAAGTAAAATTTCTGCCTTAAATTCAATGTAAATTAGGAAGTGTAAATATTTCTGTTCAGAATTTACTGTAGCTCTCACATCAGGAACAGCTAAAAGGAGAAACAGAGCTTAAAATAGAAGCAATCAGGATCTAGCACCCTCCATAATGACAGAGATGTCATCCTCAAAAGGCAAACCCAAGGTCCACTGGCACAGGGAATACCTTTTTTCAGAGCAAAGTAAAGCCTCCAGGTGCTTCTGATCTTGCTTAGAGAAAGACATTATTAACAAAAGATCATTTTGGTTTTAAAACAGTAGCTCAAAACTTACTGAAAAACAGAAGTTCATCTAAAACCCAAAATACTCCTATTTTCAAACAAAAAGGTATCAGTTTCCTACATAGCAAAGTTAAAGACCCATTTTCCCATTAAATATTTAGCCTAATTTACAACTCCTCATTTTCTTTTCCAGCCAAAGCTTTGACAGCAACTTCTGCAAATAACTATTTTAGGAAATACAATGACATATAAACCTGAGGCAAACCACCTGGCACTTCTCTTTCCAGTCTTGTAGAAATACGGTCTTATACATAGATGCACACATCCTTATCTTGGTGTAGCATCTTCCACAACTGGACCCACTCTCAACTGAAGTTACCAGAGGGAATTAAAACCTCCAGGAAAGGAACAAATACAAGTAAAAGGGTTTTTTTTTGTTACCGGCAGCACTTCACACTGGGCAAGAAGTGAAAAAGAGGCATTATATCTAATTTGTTTGTCCGATTTTAATCATGGAATTATCAAAGCTGGTAAAGACCTCTAAGCTCATCGAGTCTAACTGTTGATTTCATCCTTCCCTAAAAGAGAAGGTGACTGAGGACATTTTCCTTTCCCTGTTTGATACACTACTTTAAACATCTTTTCCCTGTTGAAGTCACCAGGTTTCTCTTTGGCTTGGCACTCCTACCTGAATATGTGATCATCTACCCCTGAGTAACTTCTTATCACTCTGTCAGATTCCAAGAAGTCAGATGCAATTAGTCTCAGGTGCATTAAAAAAAAAGGGGGGTTTTAATCATCCACACACCTCTCTACTTGCCACAAGTGACTCAACACAGATTGGGAACACACCTGCAAACATCAGCTCTGAGACATCTGGTTTGACATGTAGACAGGTAAAGAGTGGCAGAGCACACTGGGCATTATTGACCTTCTCCTTCATATTGCTCAGAGTGGTGTCCATCCTCTGCAGGGAAAGAAAGACATCGGTCCCGAACACATCCTGCAATGGCCTGCTGATACCTATATATCTATATAATCTATATATCTATATATCTGTATCTATATATTTATATCTATATACAGATATATAGATATAAATATAAAAATAAATATCACATATTTTAATTTTATATAAAGATCTGGGAGACTTCTCCTGTCAATGAAATTTGAGAAGAAAAGATTGTCACTCATGTGTCAGGTTCTGATTTAAATTAAACATCTGCGCATTTTTTTTATCCCTTGGTAAACGGGGAATTCTAACCAACCTCACACAATCATTAACAGCCTTTCAGCATCAGAATTCTATACATCTGTCACTAAAAGCTGTGTTGCCTCTTTTTCAGTGTTTTAAATTGTTTAAAACCCACTATCAGTGTACACTCATGAGGGATAAAAGTGTATAAAACATCTGAAAAACTACTGACACATTTTAATCTTGCCACAAGGTCAAATCCAGCTGCTGCTCACTTGACTCATTTGAACTGGAAGTCTTTGTGCCTGATTCAGCCAATTAGGAATTTTCAATTATAGAATACAACAGTTTGAAGCTCTCCTGTTGCCTTTTTTTCAAAAAAAAACAAGGGGATCTTTCACGTTTTTCTTAAGCAAATGCTCTTTCTTGTAGCAAAACGTGTACCCTTTATTAAATGTCACTAAGGAAATTTCAGAAAAACAGTAACAGTGGGAATTATATAGGAGTTTGACAGCTTTAACAGCATCAAAAGCAAGCACTCACGTCATGGATCAGTGTTTCCCCTATGAGCATCCCAAAGATGTCTGTGAAGGTGACAGGCTGCCCTGAGCTCTTCTTGTTCCACAGAGCCTCGATGTAGCGCTTGACCTTCTGAGGGGTGAGCAGCAGCAGGGGGTTGTGGCTCACGGAGTTCATCAGCTCCTCATTGATCTCCTTGGGGCCCTTGGCTGGGAAATCCGGGTGGGAATACAGAGTTGACATATACCTGCAATGGCAAACAGGCTCTGTGAGCATCAAACCTGCTGCAGTGTCAGCTGCCTGAGAGCTACAAAAAGCTCATAAATGAGTTGATACTGATTAGATCAGGTTAATTAACTCTCCATTTATACAGCAAATTGTCATTTCCTTTTTCTCAAAGCACAGAAAGCTGAGCAATTTGTTCTAAATATAAGTATAGGATCAAACGCTCAACATGCATTTTCCATAATGTGTGTGAAGTAAATGATTAAAGACTCCTCATTTTCCTCTTTAAGGAATAACAGACAGAACATCCTAAGCAGAGAGGAGCTCCTTTCTAAGCAGTCAGCACAGCTGTTTGGCAGACTGGAGGTCCTAGAAGGCCACATGCAGTTCTCTCCCTGTAAGAGGCACCTCTCTGTCCTCCAGTTCCTTACCACTACTGAAAAATTCCTAAAGTATCTCAGTGTATCACGTAATCCCAGAATGGTTTGGGTTGGAAGGGACCTTAAAGCCCCACTAGAGCCAACCCCTGACACAGGCAGGGACACCTTCCACCAGCCCAAGGTGCTCCAAGCCCTGCCCAACCTGGCCTTGGACACTCCCAGGGATCACAGGACAGCCACAGCTTCTCTGGGCACCCTGTGCCAGGGCTCACCATCCTCAAAGGAAAGGATTTCTTCCCAATATCCCAACTAAACCTACTCTCTGCCAGTGGGAAGCCATTTCCCCTTGTCCTGTCACTCCATCCCTTGGAAACAGTCTCTCTCCATGTTTCCTGTCAGCTCCTTCAGGCACTGCAAGGCCACAATGAGGTCACCCCAAAGCTTCTCCTCTCCAGGTGAACAATCCCAACTGTCCCAGCCTTCCCTCCCAGCAGAGCTGCTCCATCCCTCTGATCATCCTGGTGCCTCCCCTGGACTCTCTCCAGCAGCTCCACATCCTTCCTGTGCTGCCCCAGGGCTGGAGCAGCTCTGCAGGTGGGGCCTCACCTGAGCGGGGCAGAGGGGCAGAATCCCAATCCCCTTTCCTGCCACCCATGCCAGGGGCTCAGCCCTGGGCATGGGGGGCTCTGGCCTGGATATGGCCCCACTTTCCAGGATATGATGCTTCCATAATAAACTGAAGCACAGTAACTACAAGCTGGGCAGAGAGTTAGCTGACTGTGAGGACGTGGAAGAGGCAAATCATGAGTTTGTTACTGAGAAACAAGTTTAGTTTTACTGCAAACAAAGCTCAGACACACGTGCAGGCAGCCCTGGCTTCCACTTGCTTCGGTTAGGCCACACCAAGACTCAAGACAGGCCCTTCTAATCTATGAGAGGCTCATTTACTATTATTTACCCAGTGACCTGGCTCAGATACACATCCCTTACTCCAGGCACAGCTCTGAGACACACACGGGGTCAGCCTGGCCCTGAGGTCATGCCCAGCCATTTCTGTGACAGCACAACCAAGCCTGTCCCACGTGGGCTGCCAGGACTCGATCCACAGGCTCCACGTCAGCTCCTGGGCGCAGGGAAAGGGGAATGCAGCTGGAGAAGTCAGCACAAGGTTGAAGCAAGATGGTAGAAAAGCACTGCTCCAAGGTTAGGCATGCAGCTGAGGGGACAAGCAAAAACCTGCCTCTCCCGCCAGGAAAGGAATTCTCCATCCTTCAGGGAAAAAAAAGAAAAGAGAATTACTCCCAAGTGCCAGACTGCATGGAAAAGAAAGAAAAGAAAGGGAGTGCCCAAGTCTCAATTTATCTGAGCAAGGGAACATATCAAGCAAGGAGAGACTGAAGGGTGACATCAGAGAGCAAAAGGAAATTTGTTCCAGCACAACTGTCTCCAATCTGTTTCTGACTGGAGCAGTTCAGAAAATCTCGCTATTTTAACTCAGATTTTATAGGTTTACTTTAGATCAACTACGTATTCACCCCTGGGTCTTCCCCAAAAGAGACCTCATAGCCAGCAGAGTGACGTCTGTCCTGAGCAGGGATTGCAAACCCTTCCCTAGAAACATAGGGAATGTTTTAACACCATGTTGCACTATTCCACTGCTCTTCATCCACCTTCTGCTTTTCACAGCTGTGACAGAAGTCCACCCATCTCTCTCAGTGGACAGTGACAAATCTGCCCCCACCACCAGTGATAGAAAACACTGGACCTTTTATAGTACAACCTAAAGGAGAAATTTACTCTAGTTCACAGACACTTCTGGCATCTCAAAACCTCCTGGCATTCTGAAAGCTTCCCTCTAGTCTGAGAGGGGGGAAGCAAGCTTCACACAATGAAAAATAATTGATAAAAAAACCCCATACAAGGAATAGAACTGATCATTATCTCCCTCAAGAGTCAACTTCGGGCTTAGAGTGTGGAATTAAAATTCATGTACTTCCTTAGAGCTAAACCAGGTGACAAAACTCATCCTAGGCAGATTCCCTGCTTGTTTATATTACAACAAGTCTTTTCCTCTCAAAGAATTGAGACATTTGTATAATCTCATTCCTGAGTCTGAAAGGATCCTCGAGGTCTCTGCTCCAGCCTCCTGCTCAATGCAGAGCCAGCCTAAATCAGATGAGGCTGCTCAGGGCTGTGCTCAGTCAAGCTCAGCTTTCACATGAGCACTTCCTGACTCAGACCGAGAGGATGACACCTCCCCAGCCTACTCAGGTGAGGATGGCTCAACACATTCCAGTGCTTGGCCACTCTCACTGCAGCACAGTTTCCCTAAGAGTTAATCCAATTGCTCCCTGTCCTTTCTCTGGGCATCTCTGAAAAGAATCTATTTTCTTCATATCAACTTATCAGGAACTGAAGATAACAATAAGATCTCCCCCATCAATACCTGTGCCTGCTCCTCGAGGCTAAATGAACTATTCAAAACCTGATATATTGTCTAAATTAAACAGTGCCAGTGGGACTGAGACAGTGGGTAATCCACAGTGGCATGGCCCGCAGGGTGGCAGCCAGGCCCCAGACATTCCCAGTAAATCCACCAAGATTTGACACTAGGTGTAAAATGGAGCAAAAGATCTTTCAGTGATTTTGAGAAGCTCTAAAAGCCCTCCCAAAGCATACAACACATTCTGGGTTGATTGAGTCATCAGCTTCAGATCACAAGGGATTCTTCTGGTTTTTCACATTTCATCAGGAAAATAAAACAACACACATTAGGTGTTGATATAGAAATATGGGTGCATATGTGTGGTACCTCTTTCCATCCATTCCTGCTCTCAAAAGTCCTGGAAGAGCACCTGGAGCCTGAGCTGTCCTTGCCCTTTGGGGCATCCAAAACACCTCCCCCAGCAGACTTGGATGTGTAAAATGTGCTGTGAATTATAACCATGGAATTAAGTGACAATTCCTTCAGAACTTGCTGCAGGGAAGCTGAGGATAACCAAGTGGAAGGCCTTACCAGGTGGATCCGGAGAGCCCAGCAATGTACGTGGCACAGTCCAGGACTCCTGACTCATAAAGTGCTTTCATGACTCCAGCAAAGCCCACCATGGCCCGGAACCCCCCTCCCGAGCCCAGCACGGCGATCACCGGCACCTGCAGGGATGAGAGCAACAGAGCCACCACATCAGTGACAGGGGACACACCCTGGGAGCACCCCTGGACACCACAAAAGAATCCGAATCTATTTGAAGAAGTCACCGCTTGTATCAAGATTTCTAAACAAAAATATACTCAGAATATTTTTAGAATGTCTGTCCTTCTTATCCACAATCCGAAATAGAGGAGATATTAGATTTAGTTATTAAATGAATTATTCAGTTACAAGACCACAGAGATTTTAAAGCAACCTAAACACCAGCTTTAATCCAATTCATATCATTGTGACAGAGCCAAAGGCAGTAAAATTTACTAATGAGAAACAGAACAGAGACAAATAATATTTTGACTGGGAGTTTAAAAACATGTTTTATAACAAAAACATCCAGTATTACTACATAGCATGAAGACGGTCTCACGTTTTAAAAACTACCAGAGAGGTAACGGGAATTCATGGGGATCTGGACAACTACTCAGCCACCAAGAGAGGAGTGAGAAGAACCAGACATGTTTATTGTGGCACCAGGTTAAAATTGTGTCCACAGGGGTTTATTTTACACTTCTCTCATTCTTACTGCCCAGCCCTGACATCCAGGCTGTTCCCCTCAACTGCACAACTTTCCCAGGTAACTAAAAAGAAGACAAAATAAAATAAAAATTCATTTGCTCCCACCTTCATATGGTTTGGCCTAAGTAAAGAGCTCACCTGGCTACCAGTTTCCAAAACCCAGGAGGATTTTCCACTGTTCAGTGGTGACAAAGGAACCACCTCTTGGTTGTTACTGAGCATAGAAAGAATCGCACAGCTGTGCAGAAACCCCCTATCTGATCAAACTGCTAATCTGTCAAAAATCTCCCTGAAAGGCAATTTCAGGTGCCAATAGATGGGATTAGTGACAAGAAAAGGATCCATGTGACGACAGAGTCCTGTTCTTTCTGCAGACTCCTTGCTCCAAGCCATGAAACTCCACCGAGGACTGTCACAAGGAAATGCCCGTGAACAATGACCAAGGCACTCAAGGTGTTTCTTGAGGCTTCCACTCCCCAAAACTGCTTATTCTTGATGCAGTGAGATTATCTTGTTACCTACTTCATAAGTGTTCAGCTTTAGTAATAGAAACCACAGGTATTCCCTGGCCACGCATTCATCGTGCACCTCCAGAGATAGGGATCTATCCCAAAAATGACACAGCCCAGGGAAGGATTTGGGATATGTTTTGTTAAGCCAACACCCCAATAACGGAGCAGCTGCTTTGAAGGAAGAGCATGTCAGTAATCACTCCTTTAATATAATATAACAAAGGGGAGGCTTTGAAAGCTCCTCAGGAGCACTGCCCACTCAGCCTGAGCAGACACATCCCAACAGGACGGAGATGTCACCTGCAGGTGCAAGCCTGGAGAAGGTATGTGAGAACACTTCCAGAGCACCACTGCTCCAGTCATCACTGCACTGGCACCAGGGAAAATGGGAGTGTCCCTCAGGAGGCAGAGGAATCCCCTACGGACACAGGCTGGGAACGTCCCGGAGAGTCACCAACACCCTGACTGCAAATTCTTCTTGGATCCACAGGCACTCTGGGCATCCCAGATTGCTGCACTGGAAAGGGTGGATACAGCAAGGCGAAGGTGGATTATGGAATCACAAAATTGTTCAGGTTGGAAAAGACCTCCAAGATCATCAAGTCCAGCCATCAGCCCAGCACCACCACCATGTTCACCACTAAACCTTGTCCCCAGGTGCCACATCCACACGTTTTTTGAACACCTCCAGGAATGATAATTCCACCACTGCCCTGGGAAGCCCCTGACAGTGCTTTACAGCCCTTTCCAGGAAGAAATTCCTCCTTAATATGCAACCTGACCCTCTCCTGGCACAGCTTGAGGCCGTTCCCTCTCATCCTGTCCCTGTTCCCTGGGAGCAGAGCCCAACACCTCTGGCAGCCCCCTCCTGTCAGGGAGTTGTGCAGAGCCAGAAGGTCCCCCCGAGCCTCCTTTGCTCTAGGCTGAGCCTCCCCAGCACCCGTGGGCATTGCACAGTAAATAAATAAAAACTAAATGAATTAATTAATTAATTTAAAATGATGACAAAAAACAACTGAAGAAAAGCACCTACTGCACATTTCCGCTCATTTATTTCAATAGAAGTTGAGCTGCAGCATAAATCAAGTGAGGCAGGTTCAGAATCCTCTCCTGCTCTGCAGAGGAAGCAGGCAGGTTTGTTAAACCAGCTTTTTAGCTCCAATTCAGTTTCTGATGTATTTAAGGGCACAAAACCGTAAAAAATGAAATTAAATACACCCATTCTGCAAGTTGCCCTATGGAATAAATAGGGCAGAGGCAGGGAGGAGGGGAAAGAACTGCAGCCAGAGCAGCCAGAGCCAAGAACCAAGAAATCATGCCCTGATAAAGAACAGAGAAAAGAGGATACCAAGGGCTGCACACTCCCCTACTGAACCCCAAATCCATTGTACAGAACCACCAGCACGTGAGTTCCCTCAAACCAAAAGGTTCTTACTCATATCTTCCAGTAATCAGGCAAGAAAAAGCTAAACCATACTAAATCTTGTTTTGAGAATGAGTAGTGCAGACGTCTTTATCCAAATGCCCTGGAAACACAATGCACGAAATCCGATTACCTGAGTGGAAAAAGAATGCCATAGGGCACACAAATGATTATTGAAAAATTGTTCTGCAAATCCAGTCACAGAGAACTATATGCTTTCTTTAGAAGACTGTGGTATTTTTAGAAAATTGCTTGAAGCAGCAAAAATTCAAAAAAAACAAGCAACAGAAGTATGAGAAATCTCTACGTCTGTTTCCAGAATGTGCCTCAGGATTAAGTTAGGAAATTTGGAACTACTCACTTCCCCATCCAGACATGTATAATGAATTCAGAGGTATTAAAGTCTCTCAGCATCCCTGCAGAGCACAAGCTACTCACAGATGAAGCAACTTGGGTGAACTTTTTGAGTATGTGACTTGTCCAAGATTAAACAAGGCCCACAGACAGCTAAGACTACTCAATGTCTCCCAACTTCATATTAAGACTTCAAACATTCCATAAATCCTCCTGCTATCTTCCATCTGTAGCAATAAAAATAAAACTACTGAACAAAAAGGGTTTTTTCATTGCTAGAAACAGATAAAACTTCTGACAAGTCAGCTTAGAAATACACATTTGGCATATGAAAAGTGGGAGGATACCTACAATTACTGTTTGGGAAGATGCAATTTAACTGATAAAATTTCAGTATTGGAGTCAGTGAGGGATACCAAGGTTAGATGATGACACAAAGAATAAGAGATTTTAGCTATCCCTCGTAATAATTCATGCACAGATCCCACCTGCATGCAACTGAGACCTGAGGCACTGAGTATCACTCCAGCTCCAACTGGAGCTTGGCAGAATATCCACATCCTTTCTGAGGAAGATCCTATTCTGCTCTAAGTCACATCAATGTCACACTGACAGATTCCTACTCTGATAAGATCTGCATGTGTTAAGATTGAAATAACTGAACTGAAATTCAAGAAACCTTGAAAATGCTCCTTTGCAATACACACAATTTATCTCAGTCCAATTAAAATATGTACAGTACTTGTTAAATTTTTTCAAGTTCCTCAGAAAGTTCACAGAAGAACATTCACAAAGCAAGACAGAGTTCAAAAGTACACCCAATAGAACATTTACCACCTGCTCAAAACTTCATGGAAATGTAAAAGATATTCTTCAGTGCTGGTTGCAAAAGAATGCAACCAGCACTGAAGAATATCTTTTACATTTCCATGAAGTGTAAAAGATGGTTTATGCTGGTTGCAGGAGAATGCTGCCACATTCTCCTTATACTAAAAATGCATAAAAAGGAATCAATGCCAAAAGGAATCAACCCAGATTAATTCATTGACTTAGTTCATTGCTTAACACCCCCACAGGCACAAAGCGTTCCTGTCGCAATTCTGGAAGCAGCAACAGGAGATGGAATGGGCAAGGAAGGAAGAGGATGGAAAAGCTACAGCAAAATAAGCAGATCTGTACCAAGTGGATTCTTAATTAACTCTAAATAATGCAGTGTTTTATGAAATCACTGAAGAGCTCAGTAGGATCTGGGCCCCTTCCTCACTGTGGTGTGAGGCCTTGGTGCAGGCTGCCCAGAGCAGCTGTGGCTGCCCCTGGATCCCTGGAAGTGTCCAAGGCTGGGTTGGACAGGGCTTGGAGCAACCTGGGCTAGTGGAAGGTGTCCCTGCCCATGGTAGGGGGTGGCACTGGATGGTCCTTACAGTCCCTTCTCATCCAAACCACTCCCTGATTCAGTGATATGACCCAAGCCACCATCAGCCCACTGAGCTGTGCTGGCTTCCCTTCCCCTTGGCTTGGTTCAAAGCACCAGGAAGTCAAGGAAAGCTGCAGTTCCTCATGTTTCAAAGAAATAAAACTTCATAACCCTAATCCAGTAAAACTGGCTCGAGGAAAAGAAGGAAGGAAAGAAAGAAGCAAATTTCTAAGCTGACTCTAAATTTAAACCAGCTCATTTCCTTCCTAGTCTTTCAGAGATGAAGGTCACAGAGCACGGGATGGGTACTGGGCATGCAGGGGCACATTCTGCGCCGTGTGAGTGCCCAGAGCCACTGCAGGATTCAGCAGGTTTTTCACACACCCTAAGGCAATCTTTCCAGATGGCAATCTCCTCTCAGAGCCAACACCTTAACAAAGCCTGGGATTCAAACTGGGAAAAACTGGAACAGTTTGTTTAAGGGGCCAATGAACCACAGAACCCCAGAATGATTTGGTTGGAAGGGACATTAAAGTTCATCCATCGCCACCCCAGGGACAACTTCCACCACCCCAGGCTGCTTCAAGCCCTGTCCCAACTGGCCTGGGACACTTCCAGGGGTGGGGCAGCCACAGCTTCTCTGGGCACCCTGTGCCAGGGCCTCACCACCCTCACAGGGAAGAATTTCTTCCTAGTATCTGATCTAAATCTCTCCTTTTATAGTCTCCCCCGGTCATAAACTTTAATTGATAAATTTAGAGCCAAGAAAAATTACTCTCCAGGCTAAATATTGTATGTTCATAGAGGAAAAGAATTTTTATAATCTACAGTCATTCTACATCAGACCCTTTCCACCTCACACGCCTCGTTCTTTCTTCTCACAGACAAATGAAGGATTCCGAAGGGGATGCTAAACCTGATGGGAACTCTCCAAACTTACATCACGGGAAGTGGTCAGGCTCTGGCTGCTCTCCCCTAGAAATGATTTGATGCTGTGCATGATGTTGTCTCTGCGCTGCTGCCGGAACCTCTTCTCCTCGTCGCACAGGGCCATGCTGAACCGCAGGTCCGTCGAGGAGCTGATTGGGAAAGGGACAGGCTGTCACAAGAGGCTCAGTTCCAAACAGGGTCACAAATGCCACCGTGGCAAGCGAGCAGACACGAGCAGAAAATCCTCACCCACTTACATAAGATGAAATGAAATTGTGCTTTTTACGTGATACCATCCATCAGCTCTGGAGTGACAGAGGCAAAGAACAACGTGTCTTTGAGACATGCATTTTATATAGAACTCATTAAAAGCAAATAAATACAGCAAGCGAGTTCTCCACTCACATAAAACTATAAATCTATAGCATAGATCATACTGGCACACCACAAGAAAAACTAAGCTTTTTTCTCTGTATTTTTCCCCACGTTGTGGGATAAAAAATGTATACAAGGCTGCGTAAGGATCGCAGTGCTGTACTTAAATAAAGTTACAACTTCCCATGGACAGCAGAGATGAGTGGAAAAATTCAGCCTGGTACCCACTGAAAAGCACACAATGGTGAAACGAATCCATTTAGGCTCAGATAATAATTTCCCAGATTTTCAAAACAACCTGTTATGTAATAAAATAATAGGATTAAGAAAAGGGGGGAAAAGACTCCCTAGAAGCAATGTTCCATGAACATATCCACAATCTGCATGGACATCAGAAAGTAGCAGCAGAACTTGATAAGATCCTTTAAATTTCAAAGCCTAAGAAGACACAGCCAAGTATCTTCTGTTTATTTAATGTCAGAGATACAAAATGCTTGTAATGTAAAAAGCCTGGCTGGTTCAGGGTGGTCTCAAGGACCACCCACAAATGCATTTTCCTAGTACAACATGATGAGCAGAAATTATTCCTGGGGGATGTTTGTCAGCCGCTGGAGTAATCATGAAATTATTTGACTTTTACTGTGCTCAGTGCTCCTATTTATAGTTACAGACAAAAAATGACTCCTTAAATTTCTTGCTCTCAGAAAATCATTTTTAGACTTGAAATGTATGGTTCTGATTATGCCTCAATGTGATTTTTGGTCATTTGCCAGGATAAGTGAAGAATGAGGAAAAAAGACAGCTAGAGAGGGAAAATATAGGGACAAATAAAGGTAGGCATCTGCTTAGCTTTTACATGGAGAACTCCTGGGCCTAAACTTTCACCTAAATATTCACTGTGTGGTATTTACATTTAAATAAATTTTAGGGGCAACTCTGTAACAGCAGCTGAAAGTTCATGTGAGGGGCCAACTTCCCAGAGAAGGTGAAACAGTGAGGATGAAGCTGCACCTGAGTGAGGTCCTTGGATTTTCCAGAAACAAAGCCCTTGAGAAGGAAAGGCCTTCACACAAACCAGGCTGAGAGATCTACATGGGATGGCCTCGATCCTGCAAACATTTGGAAGGGTCACACCTCTTAGTCCCAGTAAGGGTGTTTAATCAACAACAGAATTACAACATGAAAATAAACCAAAGTTGTAAAATTTCCTCACTTTCACAGTACCTGGTATTTCTATGCAACAAGGAATTTTTGCACTCTACCTCACATGTTTTTAAGAAAATCCCAACAGGGATTGGGGATACACTCTTGGGGTGTCCTGTGCAGGACTAGGAGTTGGACATGGATGATCCTTGTGGGTCCCTTCCAATTCAGGATATTCTGTGATCCCATGAAAATTTTAATGAGAAGTTTAAAAAAAAAAAAAAAAGAACTTTGCTGCCGGTATATTTTCACCCTTTAAAAAA